>UELU01140317.1:20478-56229 GCA_900490025.1 Megastigmus dorsalis | reverse complement strand
AATATTTGCACCGGCCCACGTCGAAGAGAGAGAGAGAGAGAGAGAGAGAGAGAGAGAGAGAGAGAGAGAAAAGAAAGCAAAACAGGTCGAATGAGAAGTAAAAAGCTGGAAAAATGGAATACCGCAGCAGGCAAAGTCGATCGATAGGCAAACATCAACCGCCTCTCCAGCGCCACTTTCCAAGTCACCGCAGTTATTGCCGCTTTATACACATTAGGCGTATACGCGCGGGACCGCACGGCGCGACATTCGACACCGATACATCGGAAACTTGAATTGCGTTAAGTACACTTACGGCGTTTGTGTGCGTATACTATCGGGTGAAATATCCGAATGAGAAACGAAGCTACCTTTTAATTTACTATTCACCGGCGCTTTTGTTTGCATGCAATAACATGTAGTTTTTAACCAATCAAGTTCATTGATAATAATTAAACTCGTATAAATAACACGTGTTCCAATTATTCGTGAATTTTTTCTCGCCGTAAAAGTAATATTTTAAAAAGTGATATAACTTTTCCGCATAATAAAAGTCAATTAATTTCTTTTGCAGCAGTGTTTTCGGAAATAAACAGATAGAACAATAAATAAAAGCTAATCTTGTTTAATTAAGTAGGCGGATTTCGTATATACCTGAGAAAAATGAGCGCATAGTCTACTCCGCGCAACATAAATTCTGATTCATAATGCTGAGAGGGGGTCGGTATATACGAATACACCGCGAACGCACTTTACTCGGATGATTGCATTATACTCCTCCTACCCTGCAACCATGATCTCCTCTCCCTTTTACTGTATATATATATACACGCATCCATGTAAGACAGCTCGCGCGCCTATAGTGCAAGGGCCAAGTTCTGGAGTTGGGGTTCCGAAAACAGACAAACTTCTCGCGTTAACCGAATTCCTCGGGCATGCACGAAGGTCGAAAAATACGAAACGAAACACGACAATGTCTCCGTAGTCTATCGTGTGCCAGTGTGTCTATTATGAAATTCGACGTAATCTACGCGCCAGGCCCCCTTTTTTTTTCTCCCGCGGAGACTCTTCCTAAATTCGCTTTTGTGCGAGCTGCACGCGATGGTGGATATTATAGTATTATATGTAACTTTGAGCGTTGTGATAATTGCGAGATGAGATGAGCCGGTTGCAAGAGAGAAAAAAAGCCGACCAATGCATGTGATGCCCGCATATCTTTTTTTTTCCAGACTGTTCGGAATTAATTTTTTGCAGCTCTCTCTCTCTCTGGACACTTTTCGCGGAAGGCCTGCATTAGCGGGGACCACCATCGTTTTACCGAACTTTTAAATTATTTAAGGGAATTAATCTATCGTGTGTGTGTGTGTGTGTGTGTGTGTGTGAATTGCGCTTTGAACCTGAAGGCTTCAGCCTTTGTTTCGACATTTTTCAATTTCTAGCGTGTGTCTTGAGAGTTGTTTTTCTTTTGCCTGTTTGAACACGGAAGAAATTTCTGTGTCGCTTCAATTTTCGGAAATGATCCGAGCTAGTTTTTTGTTAGAGATTCAGAGGAACGTTTTTAAACGAAAGAGTAATTATTTGCCTTAAGCACAGCTAATTAGTATGTGGACTAGTTAACTTTGATTAGAGAAAATTGTATTATGCAGTCTGGGAAAAACTGGTTATCTATATTTATAAAGCGTAGCTGCTGCTTTACTTCGGTATATGCTATTGTTAATTATTCTGCTCTTTCAACCTCATTTCGACTAGAGAATAATATATAAGTAGAATGAGAAACAGAATTCTCATTTTTTATTAAAGTTAGTTTGATGAATTGAATTATTACAAATTACTATGGGAACGTTTGTTATAGAAAAAATTCTAGACATTCTCTTTTTGGTATGTTTCTATCCGCGTTCCATATATATGAAAATTTTTTTGTAAAATTGAAAAAGTCACAGTACACTAAAACTATTTTAAAATTTTTCCACAGTCAGAGCATCCTTTGACGTACTGTACGTACAGCAATTTCGAGAAAGAACTTCGCTCGAGTACTAAATTGAAATAAATTCAATTTTCTGAAAATACAAAAAAGCTAATGCCGAACAATCATTACTACACATTGTATAAAATATAAACTTGCGCTTACAAAAAAGCAAACCGCATCGACGTTATTATAAAAATTGTTTTAAATTCCAACACACGTTTGTCCACAGCCACGCTTTTACCGTGTAACCCACATGCAAAATTCGTTTTTCACATAACGTATATTTGTTAATAATCCCCCCAACCCTCTTTTCGTCCAAAAAACATTTCGCAATTTCGCGTCCTTTAGCAATGTCGGGTTTTAAAACATATCCAGCGGCAGTCGCGATAGCCCGTCGACATCGATATAAAACGACCAGCGAGAGAGCCATTATTGTCCTTCATCATCCGCTACGAAGCGTTTGCGCGCACAAGACACAAAAAAAATCCTATTCCCCCCCTCGCCCGCTCACCTCTCCCACTTTTGTGCGCGCAAACACCGAAAATATGCAGTTAAATATTCATGAGGCGCGCGAAGCGCTTGCATGTATGTATACACTCACCGGGACGACAGAGAGTAATTTGAAATCAATGTAGTTACAGACCATTGGGCCTATATCAGCCCTCGACGTTTCATCGCCGCTCGTGTGTTGGCTGCTGCTGCTGGTCCGTTGGCTGCTGCCTCCGTTGTCTGTCTCTCCTCTGCCAACCCCTGCGGGCCTATATGGGCTGATGTCTGTCGCGCTCTTCTGCTCCATTATAACCGTACACACATAACGCCGGCAATTTGTCTACGGGACTTCCACCCCCCCATTTTGACCGGAGGCAAGCGTTATATCGCGCGCGGCACTGCACTCGCACGTGTGCATAGCTTGTTGTATGCCTTTTGTATATCAATGTGTGTGTGTACTCTTTCATATATTTTCGTCTTGCAGCTTTTTCCTGCCTGTTTGCGTTTGTTTTTTATCCGCCAGACAATATATAGGCAGTGTCGCGGGTATACGACTAAGCATAAAGATATTGAACGGTCTATTCTATCCCTGTGTAAAAATATAAGTCTCGTGGAAGTCTGGTAAAGATGACTGAGCAAGACTTTGTATTCGGACATCGGAAAGCGTAAAAAACAATATTCCTGCACTACTCTGTCACCAGTCTGTCACCAAACATTAATATCTACAAGTTCATTATTTTCAAACTTTCACCAGATTTTATCCAGGCATTAACCAAACTTTATCCAGACTTTAACCAGTCTTTCACCAGCCATTTGCATTTAGACCTTTATTATTTTTTAAACTTGAACTTTCATGTAACGCTCGGAAAAATCATTCTGTTTTCGTTCTTTTTCCGGCTCGTGCTTCCATCTGCCGACGTAAGCATGTGGAGGCATCCGCGGGAGTAAAAAGAAAGGTTCAGAGCGAAGAAAGCAGCGAAGACTTTTTCTTTCGCTGCACGAAATGATTAATTAACGCGTGCGGGTTTTAACGGTTTGCAAGTTGGCGCGATGCAAGGGAAAACAATGCCCCGATGTTTTTCTGCACTGTGGCTGCTGCCGCTGCTACTTGCTTTTGCTTTTATTAATAATTAACTGAGTTGGGGTTGCGAAGAACGGCTCGCGGGTAGAAAAGAAAGTGCGACAAAACAATTTCGTCGTATTTTAAATTGTTTTCAGCTGAATTTTAAAATAAAGCGAGAACGTTAACAGAGAAATGAGTAGTTTTAACGAAAGAGATTAAGGATAAATTAAGAGTGGATGCTACAAAGTACAAATGTGTGTAATTACTTCCATGTTTCTTAGAATCAAGGATTAACTTTTGATCTCGAGCAAAGGATTAAACACAAATCACAGTAAAGCAGTGACGGCATTCGCTATTAATGCGTTAATTCTAAAATTCAATTTGCTCTGTTTTCAGATTCACTAGAAAATAAAGATTTCTACGTTCGTCGAAAGAAACTTATCGAAAAAAGCGTCACACAAGGTACTGGCTCTCGTCTCTAGCGAAACTAAACCTTCCGATGCGAAGAAAAGTGGAAACGAATAGAAAGAAGAAAAAGAGGGAGAACCAGTCGAGCTTAATCCACCTAATCAGGATAATTGTCCCTCTCACTCTGTTTCCCCTCGATGCACGAGCTCTTCTCTCTCCTCCATCAGCTCTCTGAGCCTTATTAAAAATGCATTAGCCTGATGGGGGAGAGAGAGAAAGAGAGAGAGAGAGAGTTCGGAGCTAGCGCAACTGCAAAGCGGCCCGAGTATAGTGCATAGCGATCGACGCGACGACGCCGCCTCGCGACAACAAATTGCAGTGCTCGCGTACGTGAACACATTGCATGAGAAAAAAAATCTATATATATATAACTAATTAACGAGCGCATGGGGGACAGTCGAGTGAAATTCATACGCAAAAAAATAGAGTTATAGTGTACTCCATTTGTACTCGATACAAAATATTTTGCTAGCATTTCGATCATAGCTACTGTTCCTTGAGCATATTCAAAAAACCGAATGACATATTTTGCTTTATGGTGGAAAATTAACCGTTAACTTTTTTTTTACATTTGGACGTTCTTTGATCAATTTAATAGCGTTAGAACTAAATTAATTTCTTATGAAGCTTTGCCGCTGTCTGTGATCATTTTTTCTTCACTAAATGAACAATTATAATTAAATTTCATCTACTTTGTGAAGTTCGTAGTTTCGTAGAAATTTTTCATAATTGCCTAGCTAATATAATTATATTATAAAGTACATATGATACAGATAATTTTTTAAATTAATCATTTTCCCAATAATTGAATTAGAATGGCTTCTGAAATATACATACGATGATATTTAATATACAATTGTAATAATAAATTATCTCTGTTAATTGCAATAATGATTAAAAATGTCTTTTATATTACATGAGAATATAAGATTCAGTTCGTGTATATTCCGATATTCGCAATAAATGTTCACAGCTCTGTTGTTCACATGTAATCATTCATATCGCGAGTGTCGTTAATTATTTAACTCAAACCCATTGCTTAAACATCCAGAATTCCAACTGATCAATTTTCAAAGTGCCAAAGCACCAGATCATACCATTACATCTATACAGTATACAATCACAGTATTTATTCCACACGAGTATGCCGAAACGAAAAACCATGCAAATATTTCTCACAAGTACTGCTCATCCAATTCTCAAAGAAAAAGACATTTAGACAGATAGGCAGAGAGAGTGAGAGATAGATAGATAGATAGATAGATATTCGTTTATTTGTATATAAATACAAAATTGATTGTTAATCAGTATACGTATGGTTTTACAGTATATAAAAGACAGTCTTTATTTTTCGCCATTCTATACAAATATTGCACTTGGTTACTATCTATGATATCACAGCATATGTTAAAAATTTTAATACAAAAAATGAGAGAGAGAGAGAGAGATTGGATGAGGAGGGCCAGCCACACACTGGAGTTGCGCTTTCGTGATAGGCAAGAGAGAACTGCGGGGGTGCGCGTGTACGATCGATAGCGCGGCCGGCCTGGCGCGCCGTTGGCCGAACCAAACTCTCTCTCTCTCTCTCTCTCTCTCTTTCTCTTCTCAGCGTAGTGTGTGCAGTGCAGAGAAGGGCCGCGATGAAGCTAGAAAACAGCATTAAATATGCATCGCCCCGCTCCCACCCCCTCCCCCCGAAAACTGACATTTAAACGGCGAGCGCGCGAGAGTGTGAGAAAGAGAAGGAATAACGGGCGGATGTTGGCGAATTCGAGGGGTGGTTAAGGTTTTTGCCGATCCCACCCGACCCCAAAACTCCTCTCTGTCTTTAGTGCGATTTTGCTCGTTTACGAATTTACCGGCTCTTTCTTGTGTCCCTATACGTGTAATATGTCTGATGGGGTTCGTGCGTCGGGTAATGCGAGTGCGGCATCCGGTGTGAAGTTAAAGGTTCGCGATTCTGGAGATATGTATGCTTTTGCGAATTCGCTTGGATCTGGATATACGATTCATTCGGATGATCTGCAGAGATATTCAAAAATGTTGATAATGCGTCATTTAGCAGCCGATGACTTTATCGTCATGAACAAATATGCACTTTGTATTGGTTTGCCGTAGTGCGCGAAAAAACAAATTAACTGGTGCATTTTTGTTGACCATTTAAGATTATTGAATATGTATTTTAATAAGAGTAGATTGAAGAAATGGATGAACATTCGGGAATGGAATGGAAATTGCTAAAATAATATATATGGCGTTTTGACGTGGTCAATAAAAATATTAATATCTGCGGTACAAGTCTTGTATATGTAAATACGAATATACACATTGTTACACAGTGTATATAATTACACTGTGTAACTACGCTATTTTACAATTAAATTTGAATTTTAAATTAAATCAACAATCAGAATTAAATCTATATTTAACTGTTGGTTTTAACCTACGGATAAGTATTGCACACTTTTGAGAAATATATTTTAGGTATTTTTAGAATTTTACTTTTCAACGTTGAATATTATTGGTAAAATAAGTAATAATATTACGTAATAGTATTTGTTGAATAGAATATTTCTTCCACCCAAATAGAATAATTCAATGATTTAATAAAAGATTCTACTAAAGATCAGAAAATAATGTAGTCAAAAGGAATCTAGCAATAGCTTTGAAAATGCATTAAGGGGACTTTTACTTTCTAAATTTTCAAAAAATCGATTTTTCTTTTTTACGTAAAAATGTTCCTTAATATCATAGAAATACTGCCCTAAAATTTTATTAAGAAATTCAAAATAGAAAGAAAGCTATAGCTGTATTTATAATGGTACCTACGTAAGACAGAATTATAGTAAAGAAACTTTAAACGCGTTTTTCTCGAAATCACGTTTTTCAAATCTGAGAGACGTTTTTCTCAAAATCTACTAAGCCAATCTCAGTAAACAAAATTTTTTTGATTCTTTATACAAACAACTAGTAAATAAACTTCTAAAAAGTTAAAAAAACCACCCCACCTTTTTAGAGAGGGGTAAATTCATCCCCAAAACAGGCGTTTTTTCGAACTTTTTATAAAATCGCGTGTAGAGGCCATAGAAATATAAAAATATTAGCTTTTTAAAGGTTTATTGTTTAGTTTCAAGTCTCATGAATTGAATCGCGTTGCAGTTTTAAATACATTTGTTACAGGAAGGCAGTAACAATCTGCATCTTTACATCTTTTAGAAGACGCCCTCTGCAGTGGTAAAAAGTAATTAAAAGTGCCAAAAAATAATTTTTTTGTACACCTTAAAACATTGTTAACAATGTATGAAAAAATTATAATTATGAATAAAATAGTTTTTCTTTTTTAATATTTAAAAGTTGTCTGTTTTTAAAAAGAATAAAAGTCCCCTTAAAATATCTTACGTTTTCTTTTAATAAGTAGGTGATTTTCTCAAATAAATAAAATAATTTTAGATAAAAAATCTTCTTTTCCTTTTAAATAAGAACGCATTAAATAATTAAAAAAAAAGATATTTCGCAAGTTATCAAAGAATCGTGAAAAAGATTATCTCTGGCATCGGTCTGTGACGATCAGAAACCGGTATCTTTGACGGCAACAGCTGGAAAGCTGAAAGCATTCTCTCTCGTCTGACTGCGGGCATAACATGCGACGAGGAGAAAGAGAGCCGCAACTGAGCTTATAAATATACCTACATACGACTCGCAATTGCAATACACAAAGTCGTGTGTCGGCGTGGGTTTGCACATTTGCTTCCCTGTCGTCCCGGCTCAGTATGCGTGCGCAGTCCTTTAACAGCGGTTCGAACTGTCGTGTGCAGCGGCTTGTCTGGAAACCGGAGCACGTGCATGGATACGATAACCTTGATCCTTCGCCGACTGTGTGTGTGAGAGAGAGAGAGAGAGAGAGAAACGAATTGGGTGTTTATTTCGCGAGCGAACAATCGATTTGCCGCGTTGACGGGTGTGCTTTAAAACAAAAAACTTTTTTTTTCTCCTTTGTTTGTAATGGTGCAGATGTTGTTGGATTGATTCGGTGTTGAAGATGACGATTTTTTTGAGTACTAAGGCCAAGACGCCAAGTGGCAAGAAGAAGCGAATTATTGTGCGTGTGTAAAATTATAAAATATTTAATCTTTCGAATTTTAGTATTTTATTTTCTTTGCTCAACGATGCTTTGTGAATCAACGACAAAGAAAACGCTATGGAGTATAAAGTTACAATAGCGATCGTGTTACTATCAGGCTTTATTGTTTGAGATACGTTAAGGATTCCGGAGGCTTAGGCTCTAGCCACGCGAACTTAGCGCTGACGCTGCGTGTAATATTGCGCTGCCGCGAGTGACTTTGTGAACATTTATGAGTTGCTGCTCGTTCCGAAAATTGCTTTGTTTACTGTTTTATGTTTCGCAGCAAATGAGACGCGGTGGCGGTATCGACTGTAGTAGGAAGCTTTGTTATCGACTGAGAACCTATAGCGAGTTTCCGCGTCGGTAATTCGAGGAAAGTCAGTTAATGATAGCGAACGAAAGATGTCCCTAGTTGTGATTGTCGGGATCGATTGGTACCATCCACTTATATATGACTAAGTTTTTTAAATTTAAACATTGCGTTCACGTATTGTAACGATACATTTTGTTAATTGTTTCAAAATGTTTATATTAATACTATAATATAAAATTTATGTATCCATTACAAATGCAAATAGTTCTATTTACTACCTATCTTATAAAATTAATTTTATCGATATTTTAATTAACTCATTACAGTTTTTATGAATTTCAGAACGAATATATTCAAATTTACATTATTTGAATTATTGCTCAATCTTATAAATGCATATTTTGTGTTTGCAGACTGTTTCGGAAAATGCTCGTCTCGATGTAAACTCACCATCCTGTGATGAGGAATTCGACTTTTGGGATCAAACGGGTTTCATGTTGAGGAGCGATGTCGATGATCCCCTTAATCATGGAAGGTAATTAAGCTTATTCTTAAATATTCATCATTTTTATTACACTTAATCTAGAATCGGTAAAACTTGATTGTTATATCCCGTTAATTTAAATATTCAAAATGAAATTATTGATTTTTTATATATTTATACTTATATCCATATTGAATGTATCTATTAAAAAAGAAATACAAGGATTCCTAAGATTTAAATTCATTCAATTTTCAAATCAAAATATTACTTCTGGTTTTATAAGTCATGAAAATAAAAACTAAAGACAGTTTACTATATAAAGAAAAAAATAAATCTACATAAACTAGAACAACACCAATAAGTTCATCATCCACACATTACTCACTCTCGTAATTACCTGCGCACTCAATAACCGCGAGCGCACGACAGAACCAATCAAGTACATCGTCGTCGGAATATTTCCCAAACTTTCCGTAAGTCGATCTCGCACGATATATAACAAGGATTCTCAAACGATCGTGCAGGTGGGGCGCCCAAGAATGGTGTAGGCCAAGCTGCATCCCCATCACTTTCATCCTCGTGCTGATCGTGCTGGTGGTGCTGTTGCCGCTCCTCGATCACGCCGCGGACAAGCAGAGCCTGAACAGCACGGGTTTCGGCAACGACAGCGAGATGGCTTGTATGAGCGATTGCGACATCTCACTGGTCGAGTCCATACCGATCAATCTGACCTATCCCAATAGTTCGATCATCCATCGGAGCACATTCACCACCTGGTTAGATTTGATAGCCTCGGCGCAAAATACCGTCGAGATAGCCTCCTTGTACTGGACGATGAATCGCGAGGACGTATATCCGGACGACAGTGCCAAGGAGGGGGAGCTCGTCTTTCAGGCACTGGTCCAAGCTGGCAGGGATCGGGGTATTACGCTCAAGATCGCGCAGAATGCGCCGAGCCAGCAGAGTCCCAATATCGATACCGAGTACTTGGCCAAGAAGGCGAATGCTCAGGTGAGAGCTTGACGGAATTCATCGGGGGGACTACGTCGGTCCTTACCCTTTTTCTAATATGATTGATGTCTTTTGTAAAGAGCTGCGCAGGGTAAGATCTTGATAACTCTTTGATTTAATTGGATTTACAAGCAAAAAATTCCTTTGAAGACTTCAGATTCAGTATTATTGTATTCCGAAATTTTTCCCTTTTCGCGGTAATAAATATTGAAATAATTAATGATTGGAAAAATTGATTTAGCTATTAACAACAATGTGTTGACTGGTATTATAGATACGAAGAACACACGATACCGAGACCTGATCATTAAAAACAAGAAAATTATTAACGATCTTTTTTACTATTGTAAATTACTGTTTTTTGTTCCACCTCTGAACGACACATTTGTCTGCGCAGTGGCATATTAACCTTCCTGAATCTTCCAACATCGTAAAAATTTGACTATATCTGTCTCGGATTGTTATCAATAATAAGAATGAATCTTATTAGGCCTATCGTTTATAATTAATTATTAGTGCTCGAGTGACGACACTATGACCAATAGCTTTAAACGCCTCTTACAAAAGAACTCAAACAGATTTCATAAAAAAAGAAATATAAGAAAGAGAGAAAGAAAAAGAAATACAAACAAAGCCAATGGCATATAACGAGTAACCGTATACGTATAATACGTAATAACCGAGCTCTCGTCCATCACATCCCATATGCAGGTGCGCAGCTTAAACTTCGCGGCGCTCCTAGGCGGTGGTGTACTCCACACTAAACTCTGGCTGATCGACCGTACGCACGTCTACGTGGGCTCGGCTAACATGGACTGGCGGTCCTTGACCCAAGTCAAGGAGCTCGGCCTCGTCGCCTTCAATTGCTCCTGCATGGCCAACGATCTCGCCAAGATCTTCGACGTACGTGATGTGTCTCTTTTATATTTGCCGAACCTCAAACACACAGCGCGCCGATGCCCATGCCGTTCGAGTTTTGTTTGAACTATTTTCGGCTTTACGCGATCGATTGGGCAATGCGCTTTTGAGGATCGGCATAATATATTCTGAATGTATGCGGTGTAGATGCGCAACGATAATGTGGGAATGTGTGTGTTTTTTTATCGTAACAGGTTTATTGGACACTTGGGGAGATGGGTAAAATACCGACGACCTGGCCCAAGTCCCTCTCGACGAAGATAAACATGGATAATCCTATGACCTTCACGCTGGATGGCAATAAATACAGGAGCTTCTTTGGTGTGGGTATTGCATTAGTTTCGAGTCATGTTACAGAAGTTGAGATTTGAATTTAGAAGTGCACTGAATATGCAATAGAACGCGTTTATATTCATAATTTGGTAAAATTGGAATTTTCCAGTACTTTATTCAGTTCACTGCTTAAAAATATCTTATAAAATATATGTTTTATGATACACCACTATACTTGAATGATAAAAGAGAACATTATTTTATCATTATAGAGCGCCCCACCGCAATTTTCACCCGACGGTAGAACAGACGATATCAATGGCTTAATCCACTGTATCGAGAAAGCCGAAAAGTTCATCTACATCTCTGTGATGGACTACTTTCCTCTAACGATTTACACTCCGAAAATAAAATACTGGCCCGTCATCGATAATGCGCTGAAAACCGCGGCGATCGAACGCAAGGTCAACGTCAGACTGCTCATATCCAAGTGGAAACACTCTAGGAAATCCGAGGACTACTTCCTCAAGGCTTTGGAGGATCTGACGAACAGTTACAATAAAGTGAAAATCGAAGTGGTTGGTATCGCTGACAATAATTGATTATATTTTGCATGCTGTCTGTCCGCAAGATGGAGAAATATTCCTCTACAACTAACCAGTTCGCTATCAGTGACGCAGATGCGTGCAAAAAATGTCCTGCGTCATCCGATGCGTCATTTTCTAGATCTAATTTTTCTAAATCATTGAAGTTCAATCTGAATGCCTTGATTATAAATAAATTATTTAAATTTTAACATATATGAATTATATACACTTAATTATTTATTTATTTATTCAACGGGTACCCTTTTACTAAATACCAATGTAAATAAAGACAAATATCACAAGGTGATTAATGATATAATTTTCTAGCCTTAGAATTTGCATATTATCTTTAAATTGATGATGTAAATTTTATCTTTTTGCAATGTTTTATCAATTCTGAAACTGGTTTTTATTAATTCTGAAACTGATTTTTATTAGCTCTGAAACTGGTTTTTATTGAATTGAAAAACTTCATTATGTTAGCTCCAGAAGCTTCTAAATTATATTAACATTCTACATTTGTACCATTTCAGAAACGATTTATTGTACCCACAAATACTGAACTGGATAAAATTCCTTTCGGACGAGTGAATCACAATAAGTACATGGTGACAGATATAGCAGCATATATCGGGACCAGTAATTGGTCGGGTGATTACTTCATTGATACTGCTGGTAAGTACTTCAATAAATATACAATACCATTAAAATCATACTTACATCACGATTAGAAATCATTATAACAATTACAAAAGCTATTATATCACTATTATAACCTTATTTATAGTCTTAGTTCTAATTATTCTTTTTTTATTTAGTATCTTAGTTCTTATAATAGGCCACGTAGTAATTTTTAATTGAGAACATTGTTTCATTAAGTTTTTTTGTAAACTGCTTATATTTTCTAAAAAAAATAATAAAAATTCATCAAACTCAATCGATGGGTATTAATAAAAAAAAGAAAAATATCTACTTTCACGAAACTGCACAGTAGACTGAAAGAAAACTTTTCCTATTATACCTACGCAAACGATGAACACTTTTTGTTGTATATTCAGGAATCGGCATGATATTCGAGGACGCTGACCGCAAGAACGAGAACAGCCTACGTCAGCAGCTGGAGTCGTTGTTCGAGCGCGACTGGTTCTCGCCCTACGCTCATCCATTGAACGCCTCCTGCAACAGTCTGAGGGCGCCTAAATCGTTGTTCGCGAGGTCGCAGCTCGTGCCGCCGCTACACTCGCACCACGTGCCCGCTTGAACGCCGGGTCTATACACGTGGATTTCTGGAATTACCCACTGATTATCGAGCTTCCGGTGTTGGACCAAGAAAGAGAAGTGCGGGACGAGAAATGGATATTACAGCCGCGTCTTTGGCGCGGGATGAGAGCGAATGAACTCGGATAGATTTGCTTGAGTGCCGGGATATGCGGATTCTTGTGAAGATGATTAAAGTACCGTAAAGTGATGGGAGACACACCACGTCAGTGGAATAAATTTGAAGATTTTGAAGAAGTGGATACGATCACGGCGGTTCTTCTGTTTGCCTTTGTCTCTTGCGTTGGTAATCAAATTTTAATTGGCGAGACAACAGTTTTGACGAGATTTAAATTTTTTATTATTCGCCTATGACTCCGAATCAAAATAATTTTTACAGATGTAGAAATTAGTTTATATGCATTTTTATTATCTTCGATTAACAGTATAAAGTTCCGATTGAATGCTTATTTGTAGGAGCTACTACCATACCGATCAATAAGTGTGTCAAGCAAGATGTCTTGAGATTACGTGCTGCATAAAGATGATTGGCCGTTTGGTGGAGTAGCTATAATGCTAATACATTTGCACCTTTATTCGATTTCATTCGCTTTTTGTATATATTCAGACTAGAGATGGATAAGTTTAGGTTATATATAAAGACAGGAAAGTAATCATAGGTTAGTATGTAAGAGTCGATGAAATTGTATAAATCTAGTTTTATCGGCCTATTTTAATAATAAAGACAGAATCGTTTCAGTATTCCGTGATGCATTTTACCTCGTCGAAAGACTTTTCTCAACTGTCTTTTCGAGGATTGTCGTAAGTATGGTATTTGAAACTGTGCATAGTTAATTTTGAAAATATTACTGTTGTAAAAAGCGATTTATTTTTCTCTTAGCTGTATTTTCGATTTTGACGTTGTTCATGTAATTTCGAAAATTTATCATTTTGGTTAATTGTTTCATTAACAAATATAGTTTAGAAATTTTAACGACAGAATATAACCTTTATATTATGATAGTTATAAATTTAACAAAATAATTTGAATACCAATTTGAGTTATCAATTATGTTAAAGTATTCTAAATTAAAAATCATAGCTATACGTATATGTAAAACAGTGTGTGCAAAATAAGAAAAAATGACAGTTGAGCATGTATCTTATCTACATTCATTATTTTGAAAAATAGATCTTTTCTACTTATTCTATATTATTATTATTATTTTGACACCTTGAATATTAATAAATCTTTCCTCGCTGCTGGCACTTAAAAATACTGTTGCAAATTTTAAAACTACGATAAAAAAAAGGCAAAAGAAAAGCATACAAAATATTACTAAATCAGTTACGGTCGCACAGTTTTTACAGTACTAAACAAACATTCAAATTAGCTATGCATGAAAATACTTTAAACTGAAAGAAATTTTTGATCTGCGATACAAATAATATTCATTACACACCGATTACTTTGTTAATGGAGAACATTTTTAAAAATCGTACGATGCGCTCTTTCAAAAACCTACGGTATGACTAAGAGAGAAGAAGAAAACATAGTATAAAAAGAGATAAAAAGGTAAATCAAGAAGCGAAGTCGCCGGTGCTTTCGAGAATGACCAAGCGAAATATAAACTTGTACACATTAGCGAGCGCGTAGTATCGGCACTATATCGCGTGCGAACCATCTTCTGCTCTATACGCGAGTGTATATATATGAGGCCTTCTTCGCACCTCGGTCAATGCTAATTAACGCGAGATGCACTCCCAAGTGGTCGTGGAAGCCTTGCGACGTCGTTATATAGTCGCGGTGACTTTTCGATGATGAACCAAAACGCAGGCTATATGTACGCCATATTCGAACTCTGCACGTATAATGTATGGTCCTTTCAACTGCGTTTTTTGTCGTTTTTCAAATCAACCCAAGTGAGCAGACACGCGCATGTGCCTTCCCTGAAGTGACCTTTTCTTACCTATTCATATAATCTCTCTATTTCTATCGTTGAAGAGTTTGTGACTATATATTGTGAGACGTTTTTTGCAGGATGCCTGCTGATATGTGATGGTCTAGAGAATTGATTTGTTTTTTTTTATTTGTAAAACATGAATGTTGCTTAATTTAATTGTTTATTCTATTGTTGTTTAAAGAATACTTTAAAAATGAAAATATAAATTATAACAGCAATAATAATTAGCAATAATATTTGTATATTGTAAAATCAGAAGAATATCTTCGTCAATTTTTGTTGTGTTGAAATGTAATTTCAGTAGTTTTATAGATGATTTATTATTCAATTTAATTTCAAAGTTACAATATAGCAAAAGGGAAAAATATAACTTTTTATTTATGAACATGCATAGAATTAAACGAAAGAAAATAAAGATACAAGTTTTAAGGTCATCGAAATGAATTTATTTTTTTGGAAAAAGTATTACTGTAAATATAAAATATAGGTGTGTTTTTATTGTTGTATCGTTTCGAAATAGGTTTCCGACTGCAAGTCGATCACAAATGGCCTAAGTCAATGGTTTAACCCTGCATAAAAAAATAAAAATAGTTTCTGATGACCGGTAAACTCATTATTTCGATTATTGCACGATCACTATCGTTAAACGATTCAAAATAATGACAAAAAAACAGCTCCGTTCGGTGTATCAACAGCGAGTCTACTTTTACTTCCTGCAAAAAAGCGTCAATAACTTTTCAAGATTTTTCCTAAAATGCAGCCCACACCGATGCACCGTGAAATGATTTTTCTCAATCGATGATTTTGAAAGAAGGGACCTCAACGGATTCCTGTAACCGTGTCATTTCTAAGTAATCTCTTTCTTTTTTTTTTGTATAAAATTGAAAAATTGTTCAAAGTTACAAAGCAAAACTTGCTTACTCACGCGATGCTCAATCTTACTTATTAGTCATACTGCCATGTAAATTTTAGTTGAGAATAACTGAGACGCCTTTCTATAATTGTATCTTTCAAAAAAGTTTAGTTATTAAATCGTAAGGCAAAGAAACAAGTCTAAAGAAATGTCCGCCGATTGAAAAAGAAGTCTTCTTATTAATTAATTAGCTGTTATAGAGATTCGCCTATACATGCGTGTAAACAAATTATGAAATCAATAAAATTTATAACAAACATTAGGTAATTATAATTCCCTTCCCTCTTCCTTAAAGTAACGATAGTAATTAACCCGTTTCGCCCAGCATTAACATTTTTTTCTTCTCAACTTGACTGATGTTAAAAAGTTATAGCTTATTTTTTTTTAAATGTGCGTGATATTTTAGGATTTTAAAAAAAACTCGTTGGAATTTTTCAATTTTATTCATTAGAACCCAAGATATTGCACTTTAAGTGTTGGAAATTGTACTAAGCGCAGTAATTTCGAATGATGCAACCATCGGGCAAAACTATTTCGGACTTAAGGGGATGCCGTATACTGGCAAGAATTCCTAGATTACCGGAACCCCGAGTTTTTTTAAAAAATCCCAAAAAATCCCACGCTTTTATAGAAAAAAATTTAGTGACGGTGTTTGAAAGATGAAACTTTGGGCTATAGCGGTTCCAATATATATTATTTATAAAATTTTTTTCAGGACATTTACATCAAAACTTACAGCGTCAAAAGATGAGATGACAAAATTGCCATTCGGGTCTAAACGGGATAAAAAGTTAATAGCCATACCTTTAAACTTTTTATGCAACAATTATCGTATATTTGGTTTTCGGTAAACAATTTATTAGACGTTTTCTAAGTGCAAGTATTGCATCATTAATTTATAAATATATTTAACATTTTTTAGGATTTTATATTAAAATTATCTCTGTTCATACTATGAAATAATATTCCATTACATATTTTATGCCTATGGTGAAAAACGATAATAAATTATGGAAAATATATTAGACGAACTTGTTGCTTTGTTCATGAAATTCCGAAAAGTCATACTATTGCAAGAAAGTATTTAGTAACTACTCCTACAAGTTGCATAAATTGAGTTATTGTAAAATTTTTAAGAAAATAGTTCTAAGTTATAGCAAAACAAATCAATTTTCTTAATTAAATTTGGTTTAGAAATAACTTTGGGAATAATGTCGATATTAATGAGTCAAATTAATTCGTCAATCCGCTGACGTTTCGGCAGTCCTAGCTGTTTTTTTCAGGTCTATAATTAATTAAAAATATAACGTAAGTTCAAGTTCTATAACATATAAATATTTTTAAAAGAGTGGATATCTGAATTCCTATATTAACATGCTTAATTTAAATGTTTATGTAAAAGTAAAATTTTGTGACAAGAAAAAACGTAAGCTAGCTAATATTAACCTTTAGAGGACGGGGATTTGGGACGATTGATCTCTGTAAGAAAATACGTTAATTTAGTATCTAATATCGGTTAATACATGTGGCTAAAGTGTCTGTCACGGTCCGAGCCACTATATTGGATTTACCGTCCTCTAAAGGTTAAAGAATCTTGATCTTAATTAAAGTTATGTGATGTTATTATTATCGCAGTTTGTGACGTCCTAAGTGATGCACTATTTTAATTTGATTTATTTGTAAGCCTAGGAATTTCTTCCTAATAAATTGGGACGTATCGAGGAATGTTTTAAAATTAAGGAAAGAGGATCTGGTGATGTGTCTGTGTGGAAGAGAGTCGGATCTGTCCGAGCGAACTTTGTTTTAGTTCCTGGACGATATCTAAGTATATGTGTGTGTGTGTATGTGTATGTGTGTGTGTATGTGAGTGCGTATTGAAAATGAATATAAAACAAGAAGTATATTTAACTTACGGATTTATTAATTTAAAGGAAAAATTAGAACTTTGTAGAACGAATGTAAAACTTGAAGACTGCTAGTAGAACTTGTAGAATTTGTAGATCTTGAAGGAACTGAACATAGAACTGGTAGAGCTTGTAGATCTTGAAGGAACTGAACGTAGAACTTGTAGAGCGTAGAGCTTGTACACTGAACTGAGCTTGTAGAATTTGAGAACTTGTAGTGTGAACTGAGCTTGTAGAATTGTAGAACTTGTAGAATTTTAGAACTTGTACTGTTTGAGGCTGTTTCGAGTTCCGGGGACGGGTTCCGGAATCTCTACTGACTGAGTTCGGAGTTTGTAGATTCTTGAATATTTCGAGTACCGGAGACGGAGTCCGGAATCTCTACTAGCTGGAGGAGCGCAATGCACGTGTTTTTAAGGACAATAACCCGCCAAGTTTTCTGTATAGGCGTATATGGGTCAAGGTTGCTTGTGGGAGGATGTCCTTGGCGATTCGCTGTAATTCCGTAAGGGTAGGTATTTCTCTCCCTTCTCCGAGGCGTGATCGGTTGTGATTCATATCTGGGCCTCTTTGGACAATCCTCTGATAAGTGATGGGACAGTGCGAGACTTCCGAGTTTTTCCGAAAGATCGCGCCATAATGCAGTTTTACATAATTTTGTGTTTGTAATTGTTTTCGGATACGTGACTAAAGTTTAACATTTATTTTTAGATTAGAGTAAAAATAGAGGGTGGTTATTGGTATGTAAAGAATATAATGTTAATTATAAAATATACCATAGAGAATGTAATGTTATTTATAAACTACAGTACAAACAGTCGTTTCGCATTATAGTAAATCCTAATTTTTAGTTATGATAAAAATGTAGTATAATTATTGTTTAATTAATTGGAATAAAATACAAAGTGCTTATTCCTTTAAAATATAAGTGAGGAATATAACACTATTCATAGAGTGAGAAGTATACTGTTATTTACAAAGTATAAAGTAACAATAACTATTCTGTGTTACAATGATTCTTACTTATGATAGTTATAAGATACAAAAGATTAATTATAATATTCTAGAATAACATAATATGATTGTTATTCAACTAAGTTTAGTTATGCATTGAGTTTAAAGTATGATTTTACCGGAACAAAGCATACATATTTTTATATGAATAAAATTGTTATAATATTACAATTTTAATATTAAAGTATTTTATTAATTTTAAAGAAAAAGAAATTAGTTTTGTTTGTAGTACGTATGTTCTATTCCTTTTCTTGTGTTTTGTCAAGGTGTTAATATGTTTGTCATTTGGCGGGCGTCTCGAAGCTTCGGCGCCGTGTTTTATGGTTTACGGGTCGAGTTGGTATAACGCGGGATTTTTCCAAACTCATTAGGAAGTTCTGTGTTGAACCAGTCGTTTGCAAAGCGAGCGTTTCGAAGGGTTTTATTGTATGGCGGATAATTATACATAATATTAGGCCTATGTGCATATTGGGTAGGCTCTCGATAATCGCTTGCGTTTTGTGTGTTAGGGCAACTAATGTTTGGGTTTTCCCGACGCGAGAACGTTTCAATGGTTCGGCACGTGCGGGTTATGTTTTATGGTAGGGTTAATACAGAGATGCTACAGTGAAATTGAAGGAAAAGAAAAAGAAAAGTTTTAAAATTCTAAACGACCCAGCCCGACGTTACAAGTTTCTTTGTGAAATATTAAATTGACGGGTAGAAAGTTAAATATATGAATACGAATTCAGGTACCAATCCAGGCTTTTAAAAATATTATATTTTATATAACTTGCAACTTATGTTAGATGTGTTATAAATTATAGACCTGCAAATAAGACAGCAATAAATGCCGTCACCGTATCGACAAATTAATTGAATTCATTAATATCAACCGCATTATTAAGGAAACAAGAATGGGTGATCAACAGAATTTTAATAATAAACAGGTATGTTTTGATTATATTTTCGTATTCACTTACGAATAAACTATGATACTACAGTTATCGCGCTGCTCAAGGGTGAATACGCATACACAAATTTTCGTCCTTCATTACTCAACGTAAAACGATAAGTTACTTTTACAAAGTCGATAACACCGTTAACCTTTTTACAATCGCAGTTACGATAATGTCCTTTGAATAGATTTTGTAGAAGATTTATAGTTTATTATTTGAAAAAATAAAACGAAAGAATTTTTTATTTTCAACGGCTGCAAGTACATGTAGCGTACCATTAAATAAAGGTTTGACCTTCGAAACTTTCTTCACTAAAATGCACTGTCCAAACTATGTAACCGATAATTCTTCCACGTAACGCGCACGAGTCAATACTTACCCTTTGTTTAAATCCTGCTCTCTAAAGAAGATCCTGCGGAGTAGCAGTTGAGCACCGTAAATCCAACATATATATTGGAATGCAATAACAAGTTTAATTCTACAAGTAGGTATAATTTAAGTAATCAAAGGTAAAGGTCGATTCTTTTACAAAAATATAATACTTTACATAATACAGTGCTGAAATTGATTGTAAATTGTAATTTATATTGAAATATCTACCTGAAATTAATATTTTATTAAATGATGAAGTGTACAATGGAATAAAATAAAAACAAATAAATCAAATTAGAGTTTACATAAAATTCCGATTATTAATTGATAAAGTAAATGTCATGTTCTCACGTAGTTGCATTTAATCATTGTATTTAATTTTTGTTAATTCGCGAAACACCATTCAATTATTATCGATGAATCGAAACAAAAGCTTTGAGCACGTATGAGCGTTACATAATTTTAAAATTTCTGAAGCTCATATAGCAATCTTTTTATACATTCTTTTGACGAAAATTACCGAAAAAATTTTGTGATGCACTTGAATATTCTGTGAAATATTTCAAAAATATATAAATACTTCTACAAAAACAGAAGTTAAGTAAATAAATCATAGACCAATGATAATAAACTTATTCTCGCAAAATAAATTATGATATGAAATATCAAATGTCTTTAATATATAGTTTATATCATTTTCCAATTCGCAAACATTTAAAATATTTTATATTTAATTATAAAAATCTTTAAGTTACTCGAGTCTTGTCAAATGCAGAGTACACGTGGCTTAGTGTTTACAATCTATGATAGCTTTTATCAAGACTTACATATATAAGTGAACTAGTTGGTCAATGATACACGTAATTATATCAATTATTGAAGCGATAAGCCGCAATAATCTCGAATTTTCTAGCTTTTTCGTTTTTCCAACAAAGGCAATCGAGTCATCGCGTGCGTATCGCGGCACGATTTGTAATTAGAGTGCATTACCGAAGTTTCGGGTTTTCCACGCAGTTCCGTATCATTAACTCGCTTAAATTTTCGTATGACTTTTCACTGCGCTACGTGCGTCATTTATAATCTACCTGTGATTCACATTCTTGATAAAAGTTCCGCAACGGATCCTTTGCTTTTCTCCTATTTGAACGAAGTGGAAATATTTTTCGAGTCGATAACTTTGCGTATGAAAAATGGAATGTGGTGTAATAATATAAGCATTTGGTACTATTCCTTTTTAAGAAACAGTGAAAGAAAGAAATGTTAGTTATTTTAATGGTATTTATCTAAATCTAACGATATTGTCATTAGAGTACGAAGTATTATAACAACGGTTTAGTTTTATCTATAAAGGAAACAACAGTTTTTGCAAAAACGAGATTTGAATTGGCTGTAATGTTGTGCGAAAATTTAAAATAATTATAATCTCTCATCAAGTAGGAAAAATAACAATAATTTCAGATATTTGCACAGGAAAAACACGTCGTTTAGCTTGGCATCATTATGATCATTACGTACTGTAACGACCTCTTATATATACGTCACGTTTAATTTCTTACACCGTAACTCACAATTGCTTAATTCGCGTGATATGCAAGACAATGATGCTATTACCATGATACATTTACAGTTCTTTCCTCGCTTCCCTATCTTCTTCCTTAATTTTTATTTAGAAAATCAATTTTGAACAAATTATGGCAAAGGTGAATAAATATTTCTATTCCTTTTCAATTATTCAAACGTATTTCAGTTTCAAATCAACTTTATTACCACATGTAAGAATTTGTACAACAATTATACTGAATAAAGTATAGATGCTGTAACTTATAGGTAATATAAAGATCCAAATACTATATAAATATACTGACATATTAACCCATTAATGCCCAAGTGGACATTTTTTTCACTAGTTTTTCAGAGCTCTCTAGATGGGGTAAAGTTAGGCCTAAAAAAATTTTGAACACATGAAATTTATAGATTTTTCATCCATCTTTCGACTAGTGACATTCAAAATATAAAAAAAAATAATTTTTTATTACTCAAAAATAAAGTTTAAATGTAAAAAAAACAAAAAAAAAATTTTTTTTGATTAGATTTTTTACCAACTTTTCGTTATGCAACTATCTTGAAACCAATTTAGATGGTGGTGGTACTTATTCAAAAAGTAGAAAGTTTATTAGTTAAAGCGTCCTAAAGATATTTAGTAACAATTTTCACTTTGGACGCCATTGTGAATCATGTAGGTAACAAAATTAACTCACCGAACACGTTTTCTCAAAGTTCAGACATTCCCTCCACCATCTAAATTGGTTTCAAGATGATTGCATAACAAAAATTTGGTAAAAAACCTAATCAAGAAAAAAAATTTTTTTTTTATATTTCGTATATTACCATTTATAAATTTCATGAGTTCAAAAATTTTTTAGGCCCAAATTTATCCCATCTAAAGAGCTCTGAAAAACTGGTGAAAAAAGTGTCCACTTGGGCGTCAATGAGTTAAAAGTGTACACAACCCTGAGATTAAATTTTGTACTTATAAAAAGAATATATTAAAGTTGCTTAAAATTTTTTATAGCACTGCGTGGCATAAATCCGCACTATGTCACGCCTATCCAAGACCTAAGTAGTCCATTATGGCACCGTGCTTATCGCTCTCGCTACGCTCGGGCGCTAACTTCACGGTGCAATAATGGACTGCTTATGGCACGGATAGGGGTGACATCGGATTTATGCTAGTCAGTCCTATAAAATATTGTACGATACTCGTGTCCTAAGCAGCCCTTCAAAGCACGGCGTTTAGCGTGCCACTTAGGCCACTAGTATCGTAATGTACTATTTTAATGGTATGTACCGGGCGTAAAATTCGACTGTTTTCTATGCACAAAATACTGGATTTGTGCCCTTTTTCGAATAGGTTAGAAAACTTAGAAAACAGGCAATTAGAGCGAAATCGCTCCGGTTCTTTTAAAAAATATCATTTGCAATTATAAAAATTTCTATATTTATAAACGAAACTATTAAATCATTATATATAAAGTTTACGTGCTTATATACAAAGATCATAAGATACCAAAGTAAATAAAAATTCTCAGTCAGTGCATAAAAATTCCATTTTAGAAAGATAATGATAATTCAATCATAAAAAACAATGCATAATGCAACGCATGTTTAAATAATCATATGCATCAATAAAGTGTATCATCCACTGGACATATTTTCCTGATAGCTTCGTTAATCGCTCGACTAGTCGCCAGAGCGATCTAATCGATTATCCCCAGAATTCCGCGCCTTTTACTCGCCGAGGCATTTCCCCCCCCCTCCCCAATATAATCACACAAAACTGGGCACCATTATACAAGCGATGAATAAAACAAAAAGAAAAAAGTAAATCGGAATCCAAGTCATCGCATTTTCTGCATTATCTCAACTAGAAGCGCCTCGGATTTATGCCTTTTTATCATTTTACCACCACCACGATGATGGGTCTCTCTTGAAAACAAGAAAAAGCGCCGCGTAGAGCCGACATCCAAGTCATTCGCCCCTCGGCGTCTCGTGCACAGGCGGTTCTCTCTCTGCTAACTCCCAAACGTTATTAAATTCAAAGCGCTATATTCTATATACTTCCCCACCATCGCGAGTTTTTCGTTACTTGCGCCGGTAAAGGAACCGCCGGACATACACTTGCCGCACACACACACACACATATTGTCATACTACAGCTGTGTTAAGAGGAGAGTGTAAGAGTGAGAGAGTAAGAGAGAGAGAGAGAGAGAGAGACGTTATCGAATGAGCTCGCGGGCTTACGGTGTAGTCGCTCGTCGGTGACGGGGGAAGAGAGAGCCCACAGCTGAAGCCCGCGCGTCAGGTGTGCGTTGTGTTCGCTCGTCTGGACGCGGTGGACGAGAGTCGACGAGAGAGCCTTTTTCGAAAAAACAAAAAAAAAAGCGCGCGCCCGCGAACAAGACGTCCTCGTCGCGATTAACGATTCCAACCCCCGCTTAACATTTTTTTTCAAACCGATTCGAATCCACTGTGAATTATAGATTTACGGTATTTCCTCTTTTTTTTTAAATTTAGTCACTGGCTTGCTTGTTTTGTCCGCGAGTTCGAGAAGGGTAAAGAGAGCTTGTGGCCGTTATTGGTACACGAGTATTGTCGATCGATCGTGGTGGGACATTGTTGCTGATTTTGTCAAGAGGCCACTTCGCACAGGAGGAAGAGAGAAAGAAGAGGAGTCGGGGAGAAAGTGTTCTTGAGCTGTGCGCACGAGTCTAAGAATAAGGTTAGTGAAATTGAAGCACATACAAGCCTACACGCGCCGATTTAGCCGATGGTGGGAGACGTTTCGTTTCTTATTTTTTTTTTTATTTGTTCATCGAAACGAAGAATAAGCAGGAATTTTGGGGTTCATTGATAAACGACGGGACTGGTACCGATTTTCAAAAGTTGTGGTACACTTCGATATGGTATTGGATGAATAGCTAAAGTGTACCATAATTTTCGATATCAGTGAGTATTTTAAAAAGAAACTGTTTATTGGGAATGCTTATAAAATATTTAAAAAAATTTTAAGTATTTAGCATGAATAAAAAATCGGTAAATCAGGTTGAACGTCCTCCAGAGCACACAATCGGTACTTGTGTCTCGAAAATTCAATGTCAAAATCGTTCAAAACCAGTTTTATTAGTCACTAAGCCCCATTACGAATCGATTAAATCGCTTAATCTACTCAATGACCGGTTCGGAATTTACGCGTATTGACCAAAGGTCGTGAAAGTTTACATGCTAATACTTACGCTTACAGTCATGAATAGGCGAGAATTCCCCTAGTCTTATCTGAACGATTTAAGTAAATTGTTGATAATGATCTTGTACCGTTAACTTATGATAATTATTGATCGATTGTGGGTGGTCAACGATTTTACGTATATTAGCCAAAATGCATTATAGAATATATTTCTTAACCTCAATCAAGAGTAAAGCTTTGAACTATAGCAATTAATTAAAAATCATCGAGCTAATGCATCGAATCGCCTATAGCTACGATAAGAATTAAAAATATACACAATGAATCTTTAGAACACGCCTGTAAAATCTTGGTCATAGTCCTGCACACTGCCCAATTATCCCAAAATATTTATCACATTACCGTGGCACACCACGCGTTAATGCCCGTATTGATCCGCTGGAATTTCGCGTTTCGCGTTATTGAATGGACGTTGCGTAGTTTTTCGGACTCGGCTCCGCGCGCTACTATTACAAGTCATGTGTGTATTATCGCGGTAACGATTGTCGTCGTCTTGCCTTGGTGTCTCGGCCGAACTAAACGTGTCAGCAGGTTACTCAGGCTTCTGCTGCCTGTCTGAAACTCGACACCGATTTTCCAGTGAATCGGTTCAACCATGTCAGACTCAGTTATGTACGACCTTTTTTCCCTCTACATTGTTATTGGAAGAGCGTCAAAACGCAACAAGTAGCTGCTTATTTATGATGGAATTTCGTCCATTCATCGAAACAAAACAAAACGATCGGTAATAAGCTTTCGATTTCTAAATTAATACCGAAAAAGTCATTCATATGTCGATCGATGTAAAGTAGAAGGTTGTCGCTAGACCCAATTACCAAATTCGTGTGAACATCGAAACGCCCGCGACAAGTTTCATTTCTAACGCAGTTCCACACTGCGCACAAGAGGAAAAGAAGAAGCAGCATTACGCATCGTGTGTACATTGTAAAAGCACACGTACATACACACACGTAGAACAGAGGACAGCGTAAACCTTGAAAAATTTTGAAAGAAAATCCTTGCACTTTAATAACGCGTTTTCAAAGTCGCTCCATCGTGGCGTACCGCGACGGGCAGCGCGCGCACATATATATAGAAAATAAAAAAGGAACGAAAGACGCGTGCCAGAAAGAGACGAGGAGCATTTTGTCGAATCGACAAAAGCCTTTCGGCCACACCGTGAGTATACACACACACAGACAGACAGAGACACACATAAATACAGACACACATAAAGACGCGCTGTCCGCAGAGAAGTACGAGCGAGCGCGCGTTTGCTCATTGAGCAATGCGCGCAAACACCAGCTGCATTATTGATCAGCGTAGTCTCTTTTTTGAGATGTGCATGGATCGACAATGATACGCGAAAGTCTATAGCGGCACGAGTAAGTGTGTGTGTACACCTTGGGGGCTATATTAATTTAAGTACAAAATTTCGCGGTCGTATATAATATATCCGAAGACGGATAGAAGCTATATCCTCGCGCAAAAGCAAATGTTTGATCAGACAGAGGGGGCATATGCAGAGGAGTCGATGGAAAATAAATAATTCCGCGGCCTTTTTTTTCGTCGAATTTTGTCCTTCTGCGTTTTCATCATCTGGAAAATGTGTTCTATCAAACCATAGATTTAGTTTCCATTTATCGGGGCTCTATTATCAAATCGGGTAAAGTTAGTTTTGTTAATTAACGAGGAAATAAGCGCGAAAATTTAAGCTAATTTTTCGTTATTGTCCATTCATGTATTCCTTAATTTGTCTAATCTCGTTTTACCTTGGATAATGCAATGACCTTCGCAATAATCGAGTAAAGGACTACTGTGTATTAAACGTGTCTAAATGCAAATACATAAAATTGTTAATTGCATTTTAATTTGTAAGGTACTTTGATGAATTTTCTCTGCACTTTGTTTTTAATAGAAATCCAATTTGATTACGATGAACTTTCATTTCAATTATCGGTGATCGATTTTTTGTTTAAATATTTCAAAAATTGCGACGGACAGTCGTTATCGTATAACGGAAAAAGTTTAACACGTCTATCACTTTACGCCATTTATGGTTTGTTGTAAAGGAAATTCACAACAACTTAATAGATGATGACATCTGTACAAATGCTTTTCGGAAAACGTGCATTATCTAAGCATTGAGCGAGATAATTTTTATTTAAAACATTTTTCTCACTCTATAACGATGCACACGTAACCGAACGCACCTTAAAAAGATGTTATGAATTATTTTCTGCGTCCAAGACCTCACAATTTCTAAAACTGACTTTACGTAAAGCGACGTATGACCGGTGAATTGAATAAATATTCGAGCAAAGTGTAGCCAGCTTGCGGCAATTTTTTCTGCCAATTAATTATTTTCCACAGATGTGTGTGTGTGTGTAAGTGGTCATATTTGAAAGATGAACTCTGAACTCTCGAGCCGCACCAATAATATTCGAATTATATACCTTGAATTAAGACATTAATAGCGGTCCATTATGAAAAAAGAAGTACAAGAGGCTCTCGAGTACCTCGAAGAAATACTCTTTGCGCAATCACCTGCGCCCAGAGCCAACAGACCCACATCTCAAGAGGGTCTACACACGCGAGCCATCCTTGGACACGTATGACACATTGGCAAATAAGTCGGGATAGGCTCACTATCGTCATCTCTTATTCCCTCTTTTTTGTCGCTTATCGTCTCGGCGACTTTAGCCTACGCAACCGGTTTTAGCGTACACGGAATGACTTTCTGCTAAGCGATATTATGTGATTTGTTCTTACGAATGATGACATTTGAGGAATATCTAACGTTTGTCTTGTGTAGAGTTATTTTTGCAGACGCTGATTGACTATTTCAGCTTGAGTAAATAGTTTTATGAGATTCATTTGGAGAGTTTGTTAATGGCAGAAATGTTACACGTCCTTTACTGGAACTATATAGTTGAGCTTTATTTGCATATCAAAGTTTTGCATTTGTTAAGAACATTAACATAAAAATAGAACTGTACTAATCGTCATTTAATGAAATACTTTCCTCGTACAAAATGTAAGGCTTAAAAGTATACTCAAAGGATTAAAATTATAGAATTTAAAAATAGTGAGCCGTTAAGCTTATACAAAATAATAATTCGCGCGCACTGCACACAATGCCGAGAGCTATGCCATCGTTTATACGCTAATACAGCTGAACGCGAATGAAAAACAAAAAAAAAAGAGTAGGTAATGTATAAATAAAAAAAGATATGGCTATAATGCTATTATAAAAACTGCACGACTCCCCGTATACAAAGAGACTCCTGGTCGGGGTACGTATATATATATATTCAAATGCAATTCTTTGAATCGCGATCCGTGCACACTGCACGAGTGTGTATATCTTTGCTTTTTGTATACGTGTCGCACATGGTGGATGAGCATAAGTGGAATACTCAATGGAAAAAGAGGGAATACCCCAACCTATACGACTGACAGGTGCAACAACGTGCTCCATACAGAAACACTTTATATACATACGTATTTATATTTTCTGCTTTGATTCTTTTTTCTTCTCATTTACAAAGGCCGATTTGATGAATTGTGCAGGAGCCGTGCCCTAGTGCAGCGTTTCGCTTCGAAACACTTTAATAGCGCAGCGTGCTGAAAATTTAAATAACTTTTACGGTTCACGCGAAATTTGTGTGTAACAGTACACGTCCATATCCATTTGCATGAAAATCGCCCTCCTCAAAGTGCCATAATATATTTTGCCACACAAATTTCGACCTGGATCTCAGATTTAACAGTGCAACTAAAGACGAGAAAAAAAGGCCCATACGATTTTCCGTAAGTTAAAAGACCTGAAACTTAAAGAACCATCATTATTCAAAGACCATAGAATACGAAATAGCGCGAACCCGCATGTAACCTCGATTTCGCGCGAGAACATAATATCCAATATATCACGAGAGAGTAGAGGCAGCATCCCTCTCTCGCGCGCGCTACGCAGCATCATCGTCCTTTCGCCTAGTGGTCCGTACCGTTAACCGCTCGCTTCTCTTCCGCGCGCTCTCTCTCTCTCTCTCTCGAAGAACCACAAAATTATACTCGACGTGGTCAATGGCCCGAAATATGTAGGTTATACTCGATTGCCTCGGCCTGCACAGTCTGTACCGTTTCAGTTTTTTCCTCTTCGTTCTTTTTTACCTTCCACTTCGAGCGCCTTTGGGAATGTTTTCGTTTGATGATCAACCGGTTTTCCAATCTCTCTCGTCTAGGAGGCATTTCATTCCGTGCATTGAATTGGGGCTGCTTGGATGATAATGAAATGATTTTTCGGCTGACCGTTCGACCGATGTTTTCTAGAACTTGCTTAGGCGGTTTGACTGGATTTTGACTGTAGACGAGCTGGAATGCTTTAAAGTTTGATTCATTGTCTGATGCATATAAATAATTTATAAACTAAACGAAATTTATGAAGACAATGGGAACTTTTCTTTCCTTCGCGCATAAAACTTTGTTCTTCTAACAACATTTTCCATTTTAATATATTCATATTTCAGAGGAACCTTTCTCTCAAAGAAGAATTATTTATATTTTTTCATATAGAATCCTTCAATTGTTGGATATAATTATTGTTTTGGAAGGATTTAATCCATCACTAACGGATCAATGAAACATCATCGTTGGTACAAATGGTTCATTTACTTACCTTGCATAATTTATACATTATACAGTCAAAATAAAAACAAAGTAACAAAAAGAAATTCAATTATATTATAGCAGAACTTAAAAAATGAAATGACGCGAAATTATCAGATCCTTATGCAAGTAGATCTGCGCTAACGGATACGCGCTATCACTCTAATACCTGTTATAATCCATTCGTATACCAAAAACTGGTTTGCACATATGACACACATACTTGGCGTATTTCTTCCTGCTCCCTCGTCAATATTGCATAAAAGGTCATTATGTAAGGTCATTCTAATCCAAATCAAAGTATACAAATAAGCAGGAAAAGATCACACATCTTATTAAAAAATGAGCGAAAGAAGAGAATCAATTAATTGCTCTGCATATCTTAAGCGAGTTTACGCTTAATATGCACTTTTCAAAACAGTCGCATTAGCCAGCGGCAAGAAAAATGCCTTTGCCAGCTCTGCTCTACATCTCATCAATGGAACGAGATTTCAAGAAAGAAAAAAATAGCAATATCTGGTGTTTTTGTCTACGAGATTTCCCGGTAAACAGCATACAGAGCACTGTGGCGAGAATTGAAAACGAAAGGAGGGGTAGGGAGGGAAGCTGAGAAAGAAACGGCTGCCTATACATAATAGCGAGCTTTTTCGCCATGTTTTGTGCACAGCTTTGCGTAACGGGTGACACGAGCTCTTCCGTATTATTAAGGCACATTCGAGTTGTACGCGCCATACGTACGTTAGCGGGCCATTATATTTTCCGAGCGTTTTATTTATTTTTATTATATAATTTTAGCGGGGTGCGAGGTGGCTGTTACGTGTTACGCGCAGCCTCTTACACACACATTCGGTCGTGTGTACTAAAAGCTATAATGGCCGGTACGTGCTACACGTACTGCTCATTAGATTTTTTTTTTTTTTTTTTTTTGAAAAACAAAAATGCGACGTTCGGGTATGGCACGTAGAGGGACGTGAGAAGCGAGTGTCTTCTATGGTGTACACACAATAGTGGATCATCTTTGCGCAACCGTTCCGAGTCCTTGGCTCTCGAAGAGCTTCGAAGGTTTATCTTTTTTTTTTAATAGAAATTTCTCGCTGAAAAAATATTTTCTTTGGTCGACTGCTACACATATGTATATACGCGCTTTCGCAATTGAACGCGAGGGTACACTTGACAAATTTTCATAATCCTGTGAAAAGGTCGACTTGGAATACCTTTGCCTTGTGCGCCGTAATTGTTCGGTGAGAGAGATTTGACTCAAATGCGCCGCAGCTGTAACGCGAGTTAATGAATCACTTTTTAACTGCGTGTGTCAAAGTAAGAGCATTACTTAAGTTTAAAAAGCGTATTAAGTGAGCAATAATTTGAAAAACATTTATGACTTTTGACATTCTTGAAGCTCGACACCGTTTTTAAAGAGATGTAGAGTTTTCTTTCATTTATTCTGCGGGTAAATGGCAGAAAATTAGATGCGAAAATGTCTTAAAAGAGAAGCTGCATCGTAATATTTAAAATTATTAGTGTTTAACATTAAATATTCAATTTTTTTAAGTTTGGACCATGGCCATAAAACTAAAATGTGTTTCTCTGAACTCCTTTATTCATCAACTTGTGCAATAATGATGCACTTTTATAAAAAAAAAATTAAAAAAAATACTTGGAATACAAGTTTCTCGTTCTATTCCGCACATAGTCACAAGAATCTTACGTCGGTTCGATAATTCCAACTTCTTATTAGCAAACATTTTCTAATTTTTGCAAACGACAGTTTTTTTTGTCGCTAATGTAAATGATTGCACTTGCAGTTAGAGACTACCGAGAGAGGAAGACGAATAAAAAGCTGAAAGTGTCGAGACAGAAGTGTAACTCAATAGCTGGATTTTATCGCCAATATTTTAGCGACTTCCGCGAAGTCGTTTGTGTAGTCTGACTCTCACTAATTCTCGGTCGAATTTTCGCAACTTTGACGATAAAAAGTGTGCTGGACACTGTGTGCAAAATACCGCCGGCTTGTAACAACAAAGTGTAATTGCTGGTGGTAATTGCTCATTACACTAGTTGTTATAGACTTGCCGAACAATTCGTTTCAACGAAACTAACACATCCTATAACGCTGAGTACAAAACAGCAAAAGTGAAAAAGACACGTACCGGTTAAATAATTTCAAGCTGAACAAAAAATGTTCACCGCTCAAAACAAAACGAAACAAAAAGTCGAGAGACGCATACAAAATCGGGAGCTTTTGAACCAGCGAATATATTTCTAAAAAGTCATAAAAATTTTTGTCTCCTCCAAGCGATTTCATAAATATTCACAAAGAACAAGTTAAACAGATGGACAATTGAGCGCATCGGAGATTCGACCGCAGAGAGTTTCTCGAAACTTCCAAGCTACCTACGCAAAGCCAATCAACGGGACAGAAAAGCAAAAGAGCGTTGGTACCGCGCAAACACGCCGAACACAAGAAGAATCCACATTCATTCGGTTTGCTCGGTACGTCCCCGACGCACGATATTTTTCTTCGTGTTTTCGCACGTAACCGCATAATATGCGTCCAAGATTCGCGAGGAGAAATTCCTTCAGCTCCGCGAGATTTCTCCTCTTTTACAATCGGAAATAACTTATATGCATATGGCGACAATTATGTTCTTATTGATTCATTGTTAAATAAGCGATTTGGTCGAAATTACCTTTCTTTTTTTTTTCGGCGCAATTTACGTGCAGCGCCAGTTTGACGGCCTAATGGCGGGATCCATTTATGGAAGTCTTCTCTTATAATGAAAAATTACGATATTTAATCCGTAATTATTTTGTTTCTACGTATTTTACGAGTAATCCTATAATTGTCGTTTATTTTTCCTAGAGAAATGTTTCTAGCTGGGGAATAAAAATTTAATAGCTGCATCCTTTACATATTTATTTAAAGTTTATATAATTAATGGCGCATGAATCAGAGATAATGTCTGCGGCTGGAATGGCAATAATGAAGCAGACGTGCTTGGATCGTAATTCAGTACATCTCCTTTGTGTGGCGAATCTCTTTGAAAATTAAACCAACTTGGCTTCTCAATACACTTTTGCTTAAGATTAGCAATATATTTGATAAAGACTGTTTGAAATTAAAAAGAGTACTTATGGCGACTGTATTATAACAAAAACTGATAAGTATATTTTTATCGGTCTTACAGTCTTATAAATTAATATAATAATAATACTGGCAGTCAGTTTGCCCTTGTTTGACTTTGTCGTAAGTAACGCAAACAATTAACCTGTATTAATTTCTGATTTATAACCATCAATAATGGTAAAACACAGTTAAATTATTGAAATCACACGCATACATTGTAATTATACACCCGCAATTTCGGTCTTCTTTGTTCTCGAAAATTTCTCTTTAAACTGGTCTTACATGTTAATTCCTCATGAAGATGCGATAATAAATCGTCTACCGAAAGCTCACTCGCGACCACTCGACTAATACACTCCATTTGTTTTTTTTTTTTTTTTTCGACGAATGAACCAAGTGAAGTTCACGATCAACTTTCACTTGGCGCGTCGTCTCACGTCTGGTATGCGTGACGCATTCATTACTCCGTCTAATGTACGGTCACAGAAATTTCGTAAACGCACGAAATAACTTCGGTGATAAATGGAAATTTTTCCATTTTTATCACGAGATAACTTTATTAGCGAAATTGAGAAAGAATGTTATTATATTCGTTATAATAGAGTTTAAGTGTAAAACTTCTGGTAAGTTTTAAACATTCTTCCGAACTCCGTTATAAGTGCATTGTACAAAATTCATTTGTTTTTGTTATTGGTGCAGAACAGTCGATAATTATATCATGCACTAATTAAACGGCTCCTTTTACGTATTAATGATTATCATGTAGAAATCTTTATTATTTATAATAAAAAGTTCTGTTCGGTCTAAATTTAACAAATAAGAAGTTAAACGAAGATTTAATACGATATTTGCAGAAACATTACTATTTCGTTATTACCATTAAATGAATCAATGAGAATTTCTTTCTCGATGCACTGACTGCAACGATTGTGTACTTCACTCTGTGTCTCGTATAGCGACATCTCGTAACCGAGACTTAAAAAGAAAAACAGAGGTGGAATTCGTGGTGCGCACGTTTCCCATAATACTCTCCTTTATATAATATGCATTAGGCCGTCGCCACATGCACGCGCGTAAAACGTCGCGCTCTCAAGCACTTATTATTATTGCGCAATTCAGCTTTCTTTCTCGCAGCATCAGATCTACACAAATCCAGATGTTTACGTGCTATCTTCATTTTTTGGCATTCCTTTCGACACCTGCAGTTTTACCGACAATTAATTCTGCCTGCAACGCGTGTTTTCACTTTTTTTTTCTACTTGTTTGGCGCGTGTGTATTTACAACGTTGAAATGTTCACGAGGTATTTTCCCGACTCGATTATCCGAGCGCGATAACGGACGCGCGTTTTAATTAAACATCGCTTACACGATACGTTGCGCGATATCCATGACTTTTCATTATTGTTTTATTTTCAAATATAGATTTTTTGTCTTTATTTTGATATGTGAGCGGGACATAAAGTCGATGACGCGTGCTGTGAGAACTTCCGAAAACATGCCAGATCAGAGGAGGAAAAAGTAATTGTAATTATAGTGTCACGGGTTGTTTGTCTATTGCGGTGTATAAAAATTGAAGAAAAAATACATGACGCGGCGACTATCGAACTTTCCGATGTGATGACAATTTAATGCTCCTGCGAGTGATTGCGATTGACTGATTATTATACCGATTGAGCATTAAAAAAAAACATTTTTTAAAAATATACATTTTTAACGCTTCCTCTATCTAATTATACTACTATATTTGTGCTAATTGCTCTAAATCTTAATTTTAGATACTATTAGAAGAACATTGCGATCTAATGATCGCCAATTATTGCTATTAGTAGCACGCAAAATGAAAAATTCCAACAAGTGTCCCACTCTTCCTTAGCGAACGCTCATTTTCCTCGTAAAAAATGCTAATTAAAAAAGTACGAAATTCAAGGGAATGCAAGTATAGCTCGTGCTTTCCAGGAAGTAAAAACTCAATTTGTAAATGGATTTTTTGACGAGCTAAATTTTCGAAGCTACCAATTTCGCAGATTAAAATTAACGCATATTCGCACTCAAATGTCAGGAAAACTCATCGATTGAACCGCAATTGCAATTGCAATAATAATTAACATATTCATTTTCATATAACACGAATAATATATCCGATGAATCTTTACAAAGCCAATAAATTCCTACTCAAAACAATCTGGGCACCATATTAACCTCCGAAAAACCTCGTTGTATGTCGTTTAGTAAAAGATGGTGGAGGTGCTGATGGAGTCCGGTGGTCAGGAGGTCGTGGTCGCCGAGAGCGGTGGCTCGCGCGCCGAGACGCCCACGGAATGTTCGCCAAAACTACCCGCCCAGATATCGGCCGAGAGCGGAGTCAACTTGACGCCCGTGCAGAAATTCTACGCGGGCCAGAGCATCTTCATCACCGGCGGCACAGGATTCATGGGCAAACTTCTCATCGAGAAACTGTTGCGCAGCTGTCCAGGCATCGCCTTCGTCTACCTCCTGGTTAGACCCAAGAAGGGCAAGGACGTCCACGAGCGCACCGAGGAGTTGTTCGACGATCCGGTAAGTTACGCCGCGGTGTGTATGTGTCGTGAGATTCCGATGACGATGCTGTCACTGGGGATGACTTGACGCGTTTTAGGTGATGCGATTGATTTACAATTAGGATTCGTGTGGTGATAGAGTATTAGACTAAGAGATAGTGACCGATTCTGTGTGATGAGTAGTTAACGTCTGCCAATTTTCCTACTTATTATTATGGTTGTAAAGGCCCTAAAAACCGGCCAACTAAAGTATCCTCGTGGATATTGTTGTCACTATCTGTTTTGCAAATTGTTAAAAAAATGAGCAACTTTTAGTCATTAGTTGACATCTGCCATATGTTTTAAATTAATTTTCAAGTAAAGAAAATCCTGCGGAAGCTTATTGGATAAAAAAAAAATTTATTAGTTAACGTCTGCCAAAGAAAAATATGGTTATATTATTCGTCAAAATGATGTCAGAAAATAGGTAGTCGAATCGGATGGATACTAGTTCTGCATTAAGACATGCAAAATTATCAAAAGTTCTTACTTTACTGCACAATTAGTTAAAACTTAAAACTGCTTTTAAATAAACTAAAATTTACTATATCAGAATGTCG
>UELU01140317.1:0-20458 GCA_900490025.1 Megastigmus dorsalis | reverse complement strand
TATTGTTGTCACTATCTGTTTTGCAAATTGTTAAAAAAATGAGCAACTTATAGTTATTAGTTGACATCTGCCATATGTTTTAAATTAATTTTCAAGTAAAGAAAATCCTGCGGAAGCTTATTGGCAGACGTTTTCCGTGAATAGATTGCTCAGTAGAATATATGTGAAAATGTCGATGTAAGGATAAAAAAAAATTTATTAGTTAACGTCTGCCAAAGAAAAATATGGTTATATTATTCGTCAAAATGATGTCAGAAAATAGGTAATCGAATCGGATGGATACTAGTTCTGCATTAAGACATGCAAAATTATCAAAAGTTCTTACTTTACTGCACAATTAGTTAAAACTTAAAACTGCTTTTAAATAAACTAAAATTTACTATATCAGAATGTCGATAAAAGCATTGACAGACAAATCCAGCAATTACAATACACAAAAACATTATTATATTTGTGTGAAAAAAGTGGAGTGTAAAATTAATATTAGTTAACGTCTGAAACAATTTTTTTTAATAAAATATATGTGGTTAAATCATGATTTTTAAATTGGCAGACGATTTTAGTGGATACAAAATTATTTATTAAAGAAATGGTAGAAAAAATAATTTTTTTTTTCGAAAATATTAGAGATTATTAAGACAAGGATGATAAATGTTTAAAATCAGGAGTAGTTTATAAAATTAATTGTAGAGATTGTAATGGATGTTATATTGGCCAAGCGGGTATATGAACATCAATATAGTTTACGGAGCAAAAATTTTACTTCGGGGTTAAAAGAACAATGTATGAATTGTTTGTTAGGGGGAGCGTTTTAAGAGTATTCATATTCTAAGGAATCGAAATAATGTTAATTTAATGATAGAGTCGAGTAAATTAGATAACATTTATCATTCTTTATTAATTTAAGTTGTAAGGGGAAATTGGTAAAGGGGAGAGCGGGGTTGGTGGTGGGGAGAGGAGGGATGGGTATATAAGGAAGCTAAACCTGCTTTCCATTTCAATCCCTGAGGAGGAGCCGGAGCGAGCTCGAAACGTCGGGCATGTTTGGGCGGTGGGGGGCGGACAGTTTGTCCTTTACTAATAAACGTTTATTTCAGGGTTAAATATAAGTTTATTTCAGATTCTTCGGGGGTGATTGTAAACAAGGGCAATCTGATTGTAACCACTAAAATCATCTGTCAAATTAAAAATCATCATTTCTCAACATATATTTTATAAAAAAAAAATAGTGAAGACGTTAAGTAATTGTACACAATAGGGACAAATTTTCGTCATTTTACATGTCTTACTGCAGAACTTGTATTCATCCGATTCGTCTGCCTATTTTCTGAAATCATTTTGACGAATAATATAACCGTATTTTTCATTGGCAGACGTTAATTAATAAATTTTTTTTTTATTGTTTCATCGACATTTTGATATGTGCTACTATCCACTGAGCAATCTATCCACGGAAAGCGTCTGCCAATAAGCTTCCGCCGGATTTTTTTTACTTGAAAATTAATTTAAAACACATGGCAGATGTCAACTAATAACTATAAGTTGCTCATTTTTTTAACAATTTGCAAAACAGATAGTGACAACGATATCCACGAGGATACTTTAGTTGGACGGTTTTTAGGGCCTTTACAACCTTAATAATAAATAGGAAAATTGACAGACGTTAACTAATCATCGCACAGAATCGGTTACTACATCTTAGTGTATAAGGGGATGGATTTTCGATGTTTGTATCGGGGACTGGTGAGTCAGTTTGGGAGTAGAAAAGATTGATAATTCACGCTCACCTTGTATTTAATTGAAGGAATTACAAAGAAAACAAATGTAAATATTGATTTTTTCGAATTCTCGCTACAATAAAATACACAAATTTTGCGATTTAATGCACTATTCTGTATTACTTTGTTTATAAACTATTGGTATAAATAGTATAAAAAAAAGATAAATAACAAAATCGATATTTGTCCTATTTAGGTGTTCGCAAAACTGAGGGAGGACCAGCCGAAATTCCGCCATCAAATCGTGGCGATCTCCGGTGACTGTACCCTTCCTGGTTTGGGTATCTCCTCGGCCGAGAGATTGATCCTCACGCGCGAGGTATCAATCGTATTCCACGTGGCCGCAACCGTGAGATTCGATGAAAAGCTCAAGCTCGCCGTTGCCATCAATGTTCAGAGTCCCAGGGACATTATGACTCTGTGCAAAGAAATGCCGAAGCTCAAGGTGCGTTCCGACAAAAATCAAAAGCAAAAACCTGCAATAATTTTTCCAGATTCATTAATTTTGAAAATAAAATACCGCATAATTAGATTGACAGAGGTTCCGTGTAAAATTTGTACATGCGCAAATTTGTACCGAGCAGCGATAAATTTATGCGCGCGTGAAAAGATAGTCGCTATGCCTGAAGCGATGTATGCCATTCTCTCACGTTTTTATCTAAAGGCAGTAACGATATAATACAGCTCGAAACATTCAATTTTAAACGCTATCTGTCACACTTGCTGTCGTTGTATACAATTAAATTTTAGATCGTCAATTTGTCGTGTATATAGCTTAATAATTAGTGCTCGTTACGCTCGATGATTTTTCAGGCCTGTGTCCACGTGTCCACCGCCTATGCCAACTGCATTCAGCCCACGATCGAAGAAAAGTTCTACGACGCACCAATCGACGGGAACAAACTCATATCGCTCGTGGAGTGCATGGACGATAAACTCGTCGACGACATCACGAAACCGTACGTACATTGGCTAAACTTTACAAAATTTCAAAGTCAAACATTGTTTATCATTGTCATTAGATTGAATTGTTACATTTCAGGCTGCTGGGAAGATGGCCAAACACTTACACCTTCACAAAAGCCGTAGCCGAAGACGTCGTCCGCAAGGAAGGCGTTGACATGCCAGTAGGGATATTCAGACCGGCCATTGGTCAGTATATAGATACACTACGTACTGTGTTTATCGATGTATAAGAAAACGTTATGAAATTCGCAAAGTCGTAAATTATGCCTTTAACGCTCGGTTGTTTCGAGCCAGGCAAAATTAGCATTTCGCCGCGAGTGCAAATCGCTGTACATCCTATGAATTTTTGAATATTTAACGTGACGAAAACTGAGCGGACCATATAACTGTAAAATGTGTAAATTGAATAGCATAAATTACTGTGAAACGGAAAAAGATCTTTTTACGAACTTTTGAGTATAATTCTCTAATAATTGTATTTTTTGAGAATTCGACACTAATAAAGATGCACAGAGAAATATCAGTGTGAATTTGTTTGTAAAATTTATCGTTTTTTTTTAAGAAATAATTTAGTCGACGAGTCAAGCTTTACCAAAAATCCGTACAGTTATTACAAATAAGCTCTAAATATGCTCATTTGGTATTTGCATCATCGTCATATATAGGTGCGGTTTACAAGCCAGCCAATCAATCAAATCCAATAATTATCAGGAAATACATCACAGTGTATTAAGCATTTCATACGATATCTCCATTATTTTGAACAATACTTTTTTTTTTGACTGAACTGTCTACCCACCCAAATAATGACAATCATAAATGGTCAAAAAAAAACGCAAACCTTTCCCACACATCTACTGCAAACCAACGAAGCAAACTACGAAATGTCTATCGGCGCGTTACACGTGTGCAACTGAATGTTACAGTGATCTCGACGTATCAGGAGCCGATCAGAGGCTGGATCGACAACATGTACGGTCCGACGGGTGTAGCGGCCGGTGCTGGCACCGGACTCCTGCGCTCGATACATTGCGACGGCTCGATGAGGGCAAACGTCGTCCCCGGCGACATGACTGTCAACGCTCTCATCGGCAGTGCATGGGACGTCGCCACCATCAAGAAGTGAGTACACACACATACACATACATAACTCGGGAATTTACTGCTGCATAATTTCTCGACGATAGTTAAATATATGGAAGAATTATCCTCCTTGCCGAGTCAATGACGTCCGGTTGAAGGATATGCCGCTAGACGATAGCCATGCTACTGATCGTTTGTATGTCCCGAAAAAAATGCTGATTTATGCGAGCCGATTTTTTTTTGTTGCGACAAACGATTGTCACTTTGGACGATTTATATTTGGTATTTAAGAACCACGCGATTGTCATAAATGACGGTAGAATTTTAACTTTGCGTTAATTAAAACTCATAGGCGATGTGCTACTTTGTATATCGTACACTAGTGTATAAGCGTTACATAACTTTGCAGTTTAAGTATTTGAAAATTAGCCTTGATAAATATTCGAGCTCTTGTAGTAAAACATATATATATATTTGAAAATTGTTATGAATTACGTATACGAAAGAAATGTGTGTGCTCGGCAGAAACAACAAGAACAGCAATGAAATTCCAATATACAACTACGTCTCGAAGGACAATCCAATTACTTGGGACGAGCTGAAAGAGATGTCGGCGAAATACGGCCTGGAATTGCCTACGACGCGCGCCGTTTGGTACTACAGTTTCCGCAACACCAAGAGCAAGTTCGTCCACTTGTTCTACATCTACTTTTTGCACCTGCTGCCAGCACTCCTCGTCGACACAGTCACGGTTTGCTTTGGAAAGCAGCCAAGGTACGTATATATATATATATATATATATATATATATCGCCCGCGCGATTAATTGAAATTCCAAAATGTGTGAAATTACTGCACACGTCGACGAACGGAACGTAATGGCGTGTAAATGTCGTTGTAAATTCGCGGTTCTCTTTCCGCAGGATGCTCAAAGTCTACAAGAAAATCCACAGATTCATGGAGGTTTTGAATTACTTCACGACCAAGGAGTGGGCGTTTACGAACGATCACGTGCACGATCTCGTCGACAAGATGGACAGCAAGGATAGAAGTATCTTCGCCATGGATATGAAAGACGTCGTCTGGGACACCTACTTCCAGAATTACATGCGAGGGATCAGGCTCTATCTCATAAAGGATCCCATTGATACACTGCCGCAGGCGCGAATCAAATGGCAAAGGTAAACTGTCCATTAAGGCATAATTTCTTTTAGTAATATCGTGTGCACATCGTCATTAACGATCTCCATACTGGACACGGATATAAATAAAAAGAGGGAACTTTTTTAATTTTTGTTGTGTATTGAAAAATGAATATCATAATTTAAGTACGTATATATAGTGTTGATAATGTAGAAAGCACACCAGCATTTCGCATTTATCTAAGTCAAATTACAGAGAACGTAAAAAGTAAAGTTTCCTTCTTTACCAGCATTTTTATGATACATGGGCTCCTGTGTAAAAAGATTACTTTTGCACATGTCTGTTTAAATTATTCTGAGTAATAAATTTTGGCTAAAAACATCATCTTAATTGTCATGTTCCATAGCTCTCATAAGTGTTATTTTTAAGAGAATTATTGTTAATCTATATTATAATTATTATTAATAATTATTATGTGTGTTTATTTTCGAAAATACACATTAGCATGATATCCTTAAAACATTTCAGGATGTACTGGATCCATCAAGCGCTCAAGGTCCTTGTAGCCTACGTCTTCCTGAGGCTCGTCTGGTACACCCTTGTGACGCTGCTCTCGACAGTCTCGTAAAAGAGGCGCCGAGGTGCACCGTCAGCAGCGGGCAGCGCGACGTCTATCGCCGACCGTCATCGCGATCGTGTGCCGTGCGAGGCGCGAATTGATCGCGCGCAGATCAACGGATGTATAATGCCATACCCACGGACACACGCACCGATGCACACCACCATCTCATCGACACCCGCCGATCCTCGAGCAACGGCAAAAAGGAAGGGAAGAAAAAAAGAGCATCACACGACAACGACATATGCAATGAATTAAGACCCGCATTGTTTTGCTGGCTCAGCTGTAATTATATATATATATATCTATGTATATCTATATATCTATATATCTATGTATATATATATTGGCATCCGATCGACGCCCGCCAGCCGTCAACTTGTATAATCCAGTGCATGCGCGCATTGTGTATTTAATGAAAAGTATAAAAAAAAGAAAAAATAAGAAATCGCCGGTACGTCGCAAAGGGATAGCGAGCGAATCACAAATGACTGGCGAAATCAGGAGCATCGATGTAGTGCTTTGACTCAGAGCCGATATACGATGGTCATTGAATTTTTCGACTACGTACATTTTACGTATACATTTTCTGTTATTTCTTTGCATCTTTCATCAGAGAGAGAGAAAAATGAAAAAAAGTAATTTTTTGTGTCACCAAATTAGGGGTATATTCCTGTAAAGCAGTATGCGAAACGTAGAATTTAGAATTTTTGTATGTGGATTTATTTATATTAAACCAAATTCCTTTTTTTATAGAAAAAATATAATAATCAACGAACGTGTTGTTTTATTTGCTTGTGCCTTGTCATTGATATACCTATCGTCACGTGGCAGATATAAAATCTTGAATCATGCGATGCTCTGTTGACAATATTAAAATGATGGTTAAATTAGATTCCGATGATATTCATGTTGTACAAATAAAATACTGGGAAATTGTTTTTATACGGGACCTGATGTTTAGCGCGAGCTGTAAGATATAATGTGATATAGGTAGCAACGTTCGAAACTCGTTTGATCATTTGGATGTTAGCATTTCGAATCACATTCTTATACAAATATTTTAAATAATGTCAAGTTTTTGTACATTCGAATACTTCAAAAACTATATCTTTTGTTTAACGATATTTTTATATTAATTTAGAAGCTTTTTTATAGTAGAATGATCAAGCATTTTCATATAGAGATAAAAATGTGAACGAAACTCTTGCCACCGGAATGCAGTAATATTTAACTTCCAGTTTTTGCACATCTTCAGACAAATATATCTTTGAATAATATTCTCCGAAATAATCATTTTATATACTTATTTATATTGTTATACTCATAGGTATGGAATTTCAAAAGAATATTTTAGCGTACTAGAAGAAGTTTAAATTTAAAAATATCTTTAGGTTAAATACGATTATAAACTTAATTTTAGGCAATCAAAGAATAATGTTCACGTCGATTTTGTTCCCTTATCTTGTTTAATTATAATTGTCAAATAAAGTTTTATTAATAAACAATGTATTTATATTTATACTACGAAATCCGTGATTTATTATCTTTTGTGCGAAGCTTAGATAAAAGATATTTGAAATTAGGTTAGTGAAAGCATGAACTAAAAACGCTAATAAAATTTTACATTCAGTCAGTCAAGAAAAAAAGTCACAAAAAAGATGAAATTTTTTCATTGAGGAAATTTACTATTTTTAAAGCATGTCGATGATACGTATCGGTATAGTATGTATACGTAGACATAGAAATAGCCTCAATGGATTTCCATTCAATTCTTCGTTTTTTCTGTTGTCTATTACCTATATAGTATTACCGATTTGCTTATTAATTTATGACTGGTTTACCCATAATTTTTATTCAGCCTTTCAAAAACAGTTTTTCCACCAATTGCATCATAGATATAAGAATGAAGTTTTTACTGAAAAGAAGTGCGGTTGACAGTGTTCTTTTTTATTGCTTTGCCTTCGCGGCTGAAAGTTATGAAGATGACGCGATCAATTTATTACTATAGAAACTAGAAGACTGCGGTAGAATTATAGGTTTTTTACATTTAAATTGGAAAATCATTGCCACTGATTATTAGTACAGCATTTTGTACACAAAGGTAGTGAATTACGAAAAAAGATATATTAAAATAACTGGAACCAAGGGAAATAATTATTGAAACATTTGAAATAAACTGTATCATGTAGAAAAAAAAGATTAAAAGCCAACAAATTAACAGATTTTTATCCATTTTACGAAATTATCAAAGAAAGAATTTAGCCTCACGATGACGCAATTAATTATACAATCAATGCAATTAGGAACCTGCACAAGTTTTTACTTCGGAACTAAATCAAAGAACCCTCATTCATTATGGAAATCCGGACGTATCTTACATAATTCCTCAATTCCAAATCGAATGTCGTGTATGCTGAGTGTTTTTTTTCATTTTTCGAAAGTTGAACTTTTACTTTTATTGCACCGAACAACATCCCGAAAAAACCCGGGAGATCGAGGATTCGTATAAGAGCGCTAAGTGAGTACATGTATAATGTATTATATAGAATGTATTTTTAGCGATTAATCATTTAAAGTTGTGCGCCAAATGCGCTTAAGTCACGATTTTATGAATTCAACGCATAAAGGGGTGATTTAGTTCACAAGGCACGCGTTTAACTGATCAATAGAGAACTACCGTATAACTATAAAGTGACGCCTGGCCAAGGCCGCTTCCACACATCGCATGTGCAGATCTAATTTTCGATATCCGGTCAAAGTGATAATCGGCAATGGGGGGCTCCTCTTCAGAAAGGATGTTTTTCTCACAGTTGTCCGAAAGCTTTAAAAAATACACGAGGCTCAAAATAAACGCAGCCTTTGAACATAGAATAACAGTAGAAATAAACTACTATCGTAGATATAGTACTGTCGATATATTTTGTTATCGCTTATACAAAATGAAAATAATTTATTTGAAGTCATAAGGAAAATGCCACTATGCAATCGATTTTACGTGCGCTCTATACGAGGAAAACAGATAAAAGTTTCATTCTGAAATTTCAACAAGATAAAAAAAAACAATTTCTTGCATGAATCTTTACATTTTAATTAGACTAATCCAGATTACATAATTTATTTTTTCAAACTAAGTTTAGCCCAGAGTAGAAATGACTTGAGCGATTTCTCCGAACAACATCATAATATATTCACAAGTAAACACAGAAGAGGCATTGCAGATATATCCCAAAGTTCGTTGTCACTTGCTACACGGCATCCCGCAGTAATAGCCTCTCCATTATAACAACTTAACCGCGGGACGATTTCTCCGAATTTAAACATTTCTTCACGGCGAAAAGCGGCAGCAGCAGTAGCAGCAGCAGCAGCCGTAGCCGTTCTATCGAGCCTTTACATAACCTCGGTAGTTCAAAAGCGAAAGTAATTCACGCGGAGGCAGCGCAGCGGATACCGAACAGAGAGCGCGACTCGCACACCGATTCGTTCACAGGCCGCAACGGAAACTTGCTTACCCACTCCGCCTTCGATTATTATTGTTCGTTTAATTATATAGCATGAAGAATCGGGTGGACGTAAAAATCTTCGATATACATCTTTAACGAGAGTCTCCGTAATAATGAACACGCGACGCGGTGAACGTTGATGGTAAACATCTTTGGAGTCATGATATAATGCACGTTCGAATTTTAATCGTTAACGCCGTTGATGCGAGGTGATAGACCGGGGATGTATTGGATGAAAGCGGTACTATTGTTCTTCTTTCACTTTTTACTTTTTCCAATTCGAGGTATTATTAGAGCTTTTGGTGGGCGCGTTCTTCAACGTATAAGTAAGTAAATATGTGTATTAGAAAAGTTTTGTCTCTAACATAATAGTGTATTCAGTGATAATAAATTAGTTAAATCTAAAACCAAGACTTAGAATCTATTATCAATTATATTTACAAAAACAAGAAATGTGGGCAAAACAAGATCATAGTTTCTTTTATTTTTGTCCGGAAAAGGTAAACATTTTTAAACATTTCGGATGTTAAACCTACTACGTAAAATGATCATTCGCTTGATCAATCAAAAAGGTAAAAAAGTGTGCATATCAAAAATTAAAAGATATAACAAATCTTGAATAATTTAATAGATAAATTCCATCAAGATTATCTTCTAATGAACTTTTAATGAAAAACTTCTACTATAAGATAGTTCCATTATCTATATTCGCAATTTATATTAATAAATGAAAATGCTTAACCGCGTAATTATTTTGGATGTGCGGTTGAAACATAGTTTCTCATTATAAATAAAAGTGAAATTAGCTATGACTATAAAGCGGTTTAAAAAGCTGTAGGTACTTAAAATCATGATATAAGATGTTATTCTATGAATCTTGATTTTTATACCTCAATTTTTTGATATCTTTCAATTCTATGAGGATAACGAAAATTATAAAACGAGTTTTAAACTATCTAAAGATCATCTAAATGTCATAAGTTAACGAATCACTTTTTTGTTATAAAAATTTATTTCACCCAACGGAAAATCATCCAATCAACCGAGCGACAAAAAATCCTCAAACTTTTCAAAAGCAATAAATCTCGTTCAACAAGTATTTATAGCCCTAATGAATAGTTAATCAGGCCTTCTAGATTTTCAGTCTCTCGTGCCACACCAGCCGAACGATAAGCGCAGAAGGCGAGAAACGCGTTAAAGCCAAGATTTACCATCGTGTATTAAAATCGCACAGACACACGGGATTGTGCCGAGTCGATTCTCGACGTACGCACGCGTGACCATGTAACGAGGAATCGCCGACCGCGTGATCACCGATCTCATGTGTTTTTTTTTTGTTTTTTTTTAGAAGATCGGTTCGTCTTCTCTCGAATGCGCGCGATTAACGAATTATTAATGAATGGCTGCATTACTATATGTATATACATGTATATGCCCTATAGACTATTTGTGGAACCTGCTACGCATATAAAACCACGTGTTGGTATCTCTGAACAATAATTAACGCAAATCTATGTCTTTTTTTATTCAACCGATTGATTAAAGTCAAGCTATCCGAAACATATAAATGCCTCGGCGTGTTTGTTCTTGGCTACGGTGCGAAAAGCTTTTTCAGTTTTTATTCTTTCTCATCATTGCTAAATGGTCAAATGTTTAATTCTTATATGTCTATTTTTAAAAAAGTAATGTTTATTATCTGATAAAAACTTCATCTGTAACCTGATAATATTCAAAACTTTTTTTTAAATTACTATTGAACGAATTCGGTGCTAGAAGATTTGGTCCTGTACGAAATCGAAATAAAAAATATACTACTAGATTGAAAAGAGCACGATTAATTTCAGACAAATATTTTTTATTCATCTGGGTAATTTGAAGATAATACTATATTACATTAATTGATTTTTTAACGATTTTGTGTTGTTAGAAGTAAACAAATAGTAGATATTCTTAGTAGATAATCATTAAACTTCTTTCTTTTTTTAATGACAATGTATTACGCCTACTTGTCGATGAGTCAATGATTCAATGAAAATTGTTCTTCTACAGTTGTATTATTATTCAGACAAATTATGTGTTAATAATCTTCATTTCCGTATACATCAACCGTAATATTTATACTCGAGTAATAACTCCATTTCGCAATAAATTGTATCTTAACATTGTATAAAGTATATATACTCAAATAAATTTACACTAACTTTTTTGCACAAGTTTTATGAAACCGGACTCGGATTGAAGAAAATGTTAAACAGTAATGAACCTTAAATTGTGTTTTATTTGATAAATTAACAATCATTGTGTATTCACTCTAAGAAATTTTCAAACACTCTGATCAAATAATCTTGATATAAGTATATTTATATATTCATATCTAATACTAGCAGCTTTGAAAATTTTACAAATGATCAGTTCAAAGATGGTAATTACTTTCAGTATAGCTTTCCAATGTTAATCAAATAGAAGTTTTTGAAGAACAGAGGGTCTTTAGCCTTGGATACTTTATACATTCAGTTTTTTTTTTCTATACGGCCAGTTCGAGATGACGAACCAGAATAATTATATACTATACTTGTACGCTGTGGGCGAGAGTTTGATGATCCGAGGATGAGATTTTTAACACCTAAATGCGGAAGTTGTTATATCCGCAATAAAATAATACTGGCGTAAATCCTGAAATTCCATCATGGAATTTTATCGAATAAAATTATTTCATGTATTCTATGAAAGAGTATAAAAAAATGTCGAATTCAATACGTGACGAATATTATTGAAGCTACTATCCAAATGAAAAGTATAAAACATTCAAATTGCAAAAGAAATTAACTTTGCATTTTGCAAAAAAAAATATTTGGCAATTCATTTATGAACTTTTTTTTTAAACGATTTACAGTACAATTAAATATTAACATCTCCATGCATGATTAAGTGGAAACGCAATCAGGCTTACGAGATATGTCAGTTTTAAATCTTATAATTTTTTTTTTATGTCAAAGCCGTTAAATTCGATTTCACGCACCAGTCCGTAAAATAAAAAAATTAAAATAAGCTATTTTACGTTAATAATAGAATATGTGAATTACGAACTGAATGCAAAATCGAATTTTACAAACTAAAATCGGCACGGAAAATCGATATTACGGCTAGGGTAAAATACTCAATAATAATTGAAAAAGGCTCCTTAATATGTCCGTAGTTGGGTATCGTCGGTCCTCGTATGTGACGATCAGCACTCGGTCCGTGAATTCGCATTTCGGAAAAACCCTTGTATTATTGGAATGCTTGTTTTTTTGTGCGCTTTCCTTATGTGGCCTTTTTAATTTATTTTATGTATGTAAATGTAGATTATTTGATAAATCTCATTTTGACTAATTTTACAGCGTCACAATGGACTAACACGGTTGAATAGCGTGACTTGACAATGTAGTATCAATATAGTATATAGTGATTTTTTAATTTCCGAAAATCCACGTGAATTCTTAACTTGCGTCAGCAGTTTCCGTATACCGGTTCTTTGTGAATCAGTTTTGAATAAAATCTTTGTGTAAAATCATAGGATATTGTACCGTTTTAAAGTCAAAACTCAGACTCTACGAAGTCTCTTATATGGCCGGATAAACATTGCCTTATCGGACGGTTGATACTTTCAACAATCGCTGAGAACTAAAAAAGAAGTTATTTATCATTTTTATGGGCAATTTCAAATACCGGAATATGTCGTACGTAAAGTCAACGAACTAATAATGATGCCAACGTTTAATGAGTGTTTGAATTTCACTTCTTCAAATGTAAAAGAATTCAAATGTATTTCATTCGTAAAATTGCATTATCCCATGATACCAAAACAGTTAACATCTTTGATTTTAAAATATTTAGAATTACATCAAAATAAAATAAAGTGGATGCAGACATTCGTAGAAACGCTTTTTAATAGCAAACGTTTTATGAATTCGTCTTAGTGTTCTTACGTAAGTTATATCAATATCCCTGATTTTTCAGCAAAAAGCTATTACGCATTTCATTTGAATGTATAAAAAAATTAATGTTTATTTTCTTCGTTAATCTTAAATATTTTTTGTTTCTTTGATACGTACCGTAATCATACTTGACTATTTCAGTTTGCTCATATATTTTTTTTATTGTTATACGCCATTAATGATCATTTTTCCATCACTGCAAATTTATTAAAAAAAACCTTAATTTTACTTCACTTATTATTGTGTTTATAAAATACCTTCGCACAAAAGACAATATTAGAATTGTAAAAAATAAAAATATTTTTTCTTGCTTTCGATGTTCGATAATAAAAAATTAAATGTATTTTTATTATACTTTTACTTACATTCTTTAAATTTTCGTCAAATTCTGAATTTTCTTATTAACAGTAGAACTTCCTTAGGCAGATTTCAAGTTATTAAACTAAATAGATTAGTATGTATTTCTATTTATTAGATTTTTCCGTACTCTGTACCCAATTGTTCATATTATTAAACAGTAAGATGCTCTCAAAATATGAAAAAGCTTATAGAAACTCGTAAAAGTACAAAATCATTCCAAATTAAAAACTTTGTTTTACAGGTGGTTTGAATATCATGTCTGCGCAGTATTTTCCAGATTTTTAGAACGAGATGGTTAAATATAATTAAATATCAGTATAATAGTATATCTTTGTATTAAATGAGAGCACTGATAAACATGTCTGAGACGAATTGGAGTTCTGTTATTTCAAGTGAAAGTTATTTAATATAATGATTTGCATTTTTTAAACAGACTTGAAGAAATGTAGCGCTGTATTATAAAATTGAGAGTCACTAACCTATGAACAGCGAGCTGAGTTGATGTAGTATATGTTTTTTATATACTCGAATTTTTTCTCATAATTCATTCTACTTTTATAATATGAAAAATTGAAGCCATGGAATTTTAGAAAACATATAGGATATAGAAAAATTAGTGGCAAATAATTAACGACCTGAATTTGGTCGTTATTGCAGTTAATTTTTAGTGGAGGTTTAATTCAATCCAATTTGATTCCAAATCCGCTAGCTTGGATTTATTTGAATTTATATTTATGCATTGGTCTATTGATTTCTTACAAACATTTGATGAAAAAAGAAGTATTTTTTTTAATTATTATTTGATCGATTCAATTCATTCATTCTTTCATTTTCATGTATACATTCTTTTTAGTTTATAGTATAAAAGATACAAAAAAAGAAAGATCTGTCCCATTATTGAACTGAAACTTGGACTGAAAAAATTGAATAAAATAGACACTATCACGAATTACCACTGGTAAACTTAGGGTGAAATAGAGCTTGTTAAAATCTTCACTATATTTGTATTCGTAAAGCTTCTATAATCGCTCATAGACTTTCTGAGGATTTCAGGGAGTTGAGAGAAATATCTAGATCATATATGAATACTTGTATGACGCGCGATCTCAAACAATATCTCGATTCTTTATTTTTGTCTTTATTAACCGCCAATTCTACCGCACGTACATGAACACATTATTATTTTTTATACCATTAACTTAAGTAAAGAAAGTATTGTGTCGAATTTATTTTTAAAAAAATCCTAGCTTGGATTTTAGTTAATTTTTAATAACTTCGTGTCATGCGAGAGAACTTCGATTAGAAAATTTAATATTGAAACATGACATTATTCGAAGGATTTAAGATTCCGTATGTATCTTAACTTGAAATTTAATTTAATTTCTGTATTTCGTAAGAAAAAAAAATTACAATTTAATATACATCAATAACATATATTGTATCAATATTCAAGTATATTATATATATAATATTAACAATATAATAGGAAAACTTCCTCAACTTCCAACTATATACCATCCTGTCAGTTCTCCAGATATACAAAACAATACACGCTACCTATAACGCACACGAGCTCGATCCAAAGATCCGAGCAACACAAACGACAGCTCGCGAAGGTGGAAGAGTCACGAATCGTAAAGTAGAGGGGCCCACCTCCCCTTGATCTCTCCCTCGGAGGAAAATCGCGCAGCTCCGCGCCGATAATATATAAACAGCGTACATAGGAGCGAAAGCGCTGCACTCCTTGGGCCGCCGAGCTCAGCACGCACGACTCTCATAAATACGTTCATTTATAAGTTTTTTCACCTCTATAAACGCCACTACAGCTTCACTTTTACTCTCGCTCTCGACACGCTCGCTTTTTTAAAAACGCTTTTTAAGTAGAGAAAACCCAGGGGAAAAAGTGCCGGGTAACATAGGCGACGATACATAAACGGCGCCGCGTAAAGAAGCGGCGGTGGCAGCGCGACGCTTCGTTATATTCGAGAGAGAGAAAGAGAGAGAGAGAGAGAGAGAGAGAGAGGGAGAGGGAGAGAGAGAGAGACAAAATCGCGGGGGGGCTTTCACTTTCGGCGGTTGGACTCTGTGTGTGTATGTGTATGCGTGGTAATAGTGTCGGTTTGGAGCGCCAAGCGAGCGCTGCCAAGCAAAAGTGACATTGGACAGTCAAGGAGCAGCGCAGAACCGATTCAGGAGCTGTGGAAGGAGGTGTGTTGTACGGTTCGAGTGTTGACAAAGAGAGACAGAGAAAAAGAGAGAAGAGAGAGGATTACATTAGGAAAAATCGGTGAGTGTCAAGTAGTCAGTTTAGCGCGTGCGAGTTACGTTATACACATCGGAACTAGACGCGAGACCTGTTGTCGATTTTCCGCGGAAGGTGTTTTTTTTTATTTTGCCGAAGGAGCGATTAATTCTGTTATATTTGTATCGGGCGAGATACTTTTCGGATTTTACGTGTGCGTAAGCTGCTTTCAGGTAAAGATAGAAATAGCAGTTGGGATGGATGGATTTTTACTTGGGGCTCGTTTCAAAGTGTTTTGTTCGTTTTCTTCTATACACCTGCTTTGGATAGACAAGTTTTCGAGTTAAGGTATCGGTATGTGCTCTGGAGTATTATGTGATCAGAAATTGTTGCGATAGAGTGTTGCTCTTTTTGTTTAACTGGAAATTTAATAACTCGTTACGTAAAGAAAATGTAGTTCAACGGGAATTATTTAATAGTAAACATTTAAAATATATTATCTGAGAGAAAGTAAAATCTATACTGTCATAAGGTGCTTGGGGATCTTGAGTTGCACGCTAATGGTATTCAATTATTTATGAATTATATTATTTGAACGCCTTACAAGTAAAATATGTTGTAATGTTTTAAAAGAGTATATGTAAAAAAATTAACATTAACAAAATTATTTACTTTATTTTAGTTATTGCTTAAAATTATTATGCCGAAGTTATATTATGAATTATTTGTTGACCGTAACAGAACAATACATATTTACAAATTATGAATAAATAAATAAATATGCAATTGTAAATATTTTCTACGTGTGAATTATATATATGAATTATAAGAATAAATTATTGTTTTAAAAAAATTGCTGATCCGATTTAATTTCATGTTTAATTAAATTTAACAGCGATTACATTGTGATAAATGGTTTTTCGTCTTAATGCCACAAATAGAATGACGTTTCCATATAATTAGAAGGTGTTCTTACAGATTTTGTACTGCACTAACTAATGTTTTCTTTGTGTACATCTGATTTATTATTTATAGTATTATTATTAATTAAGTTCAAGTAATTATTTTATTAGCGCCTAATCAAATTACAAAAAAAATATCTAAGGACTAATTAGTGAATGAGCTTACAAATCTTGCCGATTCTTAAGATTTTATAAGGATATCTGTTTATATCTTTTTTCCCCAGTGTAACGTACATTATGGGACTACATCGTACACAACATTGCTATACGTACATTCAAAATTAATCTTGATATTAACGAGTGTGGTAAAGTAACATCATACAATTTAATGCTAATTTTTTTATCATCTTATCGTAAACTGTGATAGAAACATTTTCAAGTAGGTTAACAAATGAATTGCAGACTTTGTATAGAGGCCAGTGCGTTTATTATGATCATAGTGGATTATATTTACCTTTTAAGTAAGTTGAAGCCCGTAAGAAGCTCCTTTAACTTTCAATGGCTATAACTAGAAAAATACATAATTAGAAGATTTTATGTATAGTGTAATATATACACGTGTACATATGCGTAGTTCGTGTTGTTGTTCCAACTAGTTCATATAATCTTCGTAGCGATGCGTTAAATGCTTAACTGACATTCCTTAAAAATAGAGATAGTACAGTTACAGACAGAGAAATTAGACTCTGCAATTAACATATCTATGTTTAATGAAAGTTGTTATTTGTTTTTTTTGTAAATTTTCGCTTCTGAGCCTTTTACATTGCAATTTGTAATTTACATTGTCCAACGATACAGTTTAAACCCTGGTTTCATTATTATAATAATTGCTTTTTGAAATACAATAGTTAACTTGACTATGTGAAAATTAGATATGTGGAAAATTGTTCATAGGCATCCGTTTTGTTATACAAAATTTAAATAATCCAGTCTAATTATGTTTCTGTTACTTACAGATATACACATACAATAATCATTCCTAAATGTGACAATTCCCAGATTTGACATTGAACTATGTAAATTTTAATTTATTGCAATGATTGGGCAACTAACTTTACTGATCAACTGACGTGGAGATAGGTGTAGCATCACAAAATAATTTACCATCTTAATCCTGAATATCATCCGATAGAGTGAGTCGAGATTTAACGTGTTATTTGATCTTTATAGTCCGCTTATACATTTATTCACATTTATTGTGAATCATCTTTGGTTTATAAATTTGTATAGATATAACATGTGTAAATAAATATCTACAGACTGAAGAATCTAAAAATTCTTTAAGTACTATTAGCATCGTGCCGATTACGAGAATAATTTGGAAAGAAAAAAACTGAATGAAAATGAAATCGATTTTGAAAAATTAATATTGTTGTCTTTCAAATATACAAATTAATTTTACTCCGCATTTTTACTTTTTACATTTTGTCTCTCATTTTTTAGTCGTTGCACATAATACACCTATTTTTTAATATAATTCTTTTTTTAATATAGTACCAGTTGATAGTGCATCTTCATTGTAATTGAATAGAGCTATATCGCAATACAAAAAGTACCTCGTTTAATTATTAACTAAAGCGTCAGTGAACAACATTGGTATATTTTTACAAAAAAATATTTAAAGAACAGTAGTTAGTTTACGTCATGATTACCTGATCGAGAGCGAAAATCATCTTAAAATATAACATATAACACATGATAAGCAGAAATGATTAATTATCATCGGAGCATATCCACTTATAATTAACATAGTCACTTATAATTAACCTTGTCCCTGGTTTCTGACGCAATTCAAAATCATTACAAGAGTAATCGGAAATTTCTTAATCTTTCTTCACACGATGTTTTTCCGCACAAACACTTGATATTTCCTGTGTCCATTTGCCGATCGTTTACACTTCTTGCGGCCGGTTCCCTTTACTAATCCGCCTGAACAATAAAAATGAAAATTTTCTTTCATGGTGGGAATTCAATATTTATTGCGATTGGGATTCATTAAAGAATTTAAATTGATTGTTGATAAAACTTTTCCACTCGAGAGACCAACGTCTCAATGATTTTTTATTCGAGCAGAGCTAATTAAATGTGCTGACCATTAAAGATGCCTGAATGTGTAAATATCGCTATTCGATCGATGACATTCTTGTTATGTGCCAGAATACATTATTAGTGTGAATAATAGATAGTGCAGTATATATCCATTACTTAATTCACAGAAGACACTGAAGGACACCATTCGAATTCATTTTACAAAATGGTTTTGAAGTAACCATGAGAAAAAGTTACTCGAATCTTATGATAATCAATCAAAATGTCTTTTTATCCATAGCAGAAGTATAAAACAATATTTTTGTGAAAAACTCGTGTCTACTATTACTATAGACACTTTGTAACAAAAAGAATTCTAACGAACGAAGTTTCACAAATTAATCATACAAACAAACAAAAACTTTTATAAAACTAAATAAACTATAAACAGAATTTTTGTGTTACAATACAGAGAAAAGATATACTTTTTACATTAGATATTGAAATATTAATTTCAAGAAAAATTATCTTCAAATTCCTCACTGACAGTTGATGCTAATAACCTTATAATATAGGTGCCAATGTATATATCCGGTTTCTTTTATGGATATAGAAGAGGTCGATTACGAAATTTCCTTGATCGGCACATTATAGATTTACCTCGACTATTGACTTCGGAGACTGTCAAAAATTATGTAAGACCTTGTGTGGAGAGACCTTCTGTAACTTTGATTTAAGTCGATTTATTTTTGAATGCCAAACTTCAGTTTTATTTTAATACGGCGCTGTATCTAAAATTGATATTCTTATAGTAGTCTATAAAAAATCGACAAGAAATATAGATAATCATTCCTACAATGCAAGCAACAACATTATACTCACCTATGCAATTTATACTATAAAGATGAGATTTTTAAAATAGTTGATTTAACACTGAGTCAGTCTACTGACGTAAATAAACTTTTTTATGCTCACAGACGTATTCATGAAAGATTATGATGACATAATTTGCGCAAATGAACTTACGGTATACGCGAAAAGAAAACAAACAAATATATACAAGGAAACATTTTTTATTGACTTCCTTGTTGATTTTCAATCAAGCGGACCGTCTTCGCCGAGGATGAAGTAATCCAAAAATTGTATATACTTAGGATATTACAACGCTTAAAGTAACTGTCTTGAAAAACATTTGAAATATCTTTAAAATCTTTGTTTTTTTTACTCAATAACCGTTACTCTGTAACCGAATTTCCAATTGTATCGACAGAATAATTTTTAATAAATTGCAATTACGACTACTGCAATCATTGATATTACTAAAACTTAATTTCCCCGAAAATTACTTTTTACCTATTACTTGATTTTTACAGTGCCATCTCTGTCTCACCACGTACGGTTTGGCATTCTAATTTTAATTAACGTATAATAGAAGATAAAAGGTAATGTAATTTGTCGGTGAGCAATCATAGCTGAGTTTCATTTGCATAATCGTAATTCTCATTTTTCTATTCTACTTATTACGTCCGGAGAAAGCTGTCGTGGCTAGATTCAATCCTTTATAAATACCACATACCAGACTATAACGATCCTGCGGTAATACTAAATAAGATGCAAAATACTTCCTACATCAACGGATACGAGAAAAAAAGGAAGGTAAAATGATTCGTACATCAAATGATAACTACGGCTGTGCACAACGAGCCCCTGTTAACAGTGGCGTGCACTTCGCAAATACATGCACGTTTAGAGAAAGTCGTAGTTTTACGCAAAAATATTGGCAAAGATGTCCTTGACC
>UELU01140314.1:2407-16532 GCA_900490025.1 Megastigmus dorsalis | reverse complement strand
CCCCTTCCCGGTGCTCGGGCTATGATCGATCATTAGAGGCCTATTTACCAGAAAATTTGGCAAAATTGTTTTTCCGCCGAGGCCCGCGCCGCCACCGCCGCCACCGCCGCTGCTCCCGTGACGAAGACGCAAGCAGCCTCGCGTGCTCCTGACGTCCCGGACTCGATATCTCACTCTCCTGAAGATTTGTCGAGAAAGTATATATATATATATATATACATACATACTTTCTTATATATATATATATATTGCCGAGCGATGTTACGCCACTGCGTCTCTCTATGATTGATGCTTTTATTTTTCTCAGCTAAACGCTTTACAAGATGGCTGCTGCTACTGCTGCTGCTGCAGACGCTGACTCATGATAAATTTTACAGATTATCAATCGCTTGGGCTGCTGTCCTCGTGCCCATATCGAAGAAGCGAGGCAATCTAATTGTTTTGCCATGTTGCAGCGCGAAACAGCCTCGGGACAAACTTGTTGACTAATGTACTGTGTATAATAATGCCTGTATTCCCTTGAGCGAACTTGGATTTGCGAGCTTATTGCTGCTGCTGATGGCTTATTAATCGAAAATCCAGATAAACGCATTTGTTACTTATACCATCTGGAAATGCAAGGATAATCCCGACGACGAGCATTTGGCCGTTATAGGAAGCTCGGTTCTCAGTCGGGAGCTGTGAAAAAAACCGAGAACTGTGCAAACGACCGGGAATTGAATTTTTGCAGTACCGGAGAAGATAATTGGGTAATTGGCGGCGCGGAGGTGGATCGGAAGGTGGGAAGGGGGGTCAGGAGTATGAGTCAGTTCCTCGAGGCTTGTGATTTATGCAGGCCAATAGTCGAAAGCGCATATATAGGAGGCAGCTTGCCTGCGGCCGCCGCACACTGTATTCCTATGTATATTGAACTTAGCTACTCCCTGTGTTGGACCAGATTAGTTCGGTCATTGTACCGAGAATGCGCGAGGCAGCTTGCCTCTACGCGTCCAATATGTCAAGGAGACCGGCTGAAACGATCTTAACCCCATATGTATATATACCCACGTATACACATATATGATCTGCACGTATGTTTCCTTAACCTTTCATGCTTCTGCGCATTCCGACAGCTAACGTATACCTGTATAACGTGTATATCCACACCTTTTTTACGTCCAAACAGTACGAAATTTCACACTTCATAATTAGGAATCTGATTTTTGCTGCGCGACGTAAGTATAAATTAAATATTCTATAGAATATATATAAGATTGCACAAATGTCGATTAGATGACAGTTTTATCTTTGAAACAAATACGTTTGACTATCAAGAGTAATGGAGATGTTACAAAATAAACGTAAATAATTCATCGCGAGAAAGAGACGAATTAACTTTCATCGACAGTATTTATCTTCAATTTCGTTATCTAACATACGTATAGCTGTCGTGCAAAAGTTGCGTAGCTCCTGCAACAGTTCAAGGATGTAGGTAGTTTTCCTTCGGCTGTGGTAGGAAAGCGCAAGCAGCAGCAAGCTGAGCTTTCCTGGAGATTTTCACGGCTGCCCGCGGTACGATCGCTCTGCCGCCAATCAGTTGTAATAGAGCGGCGTAAGAGAAAGAAAGCTAGAGGCGGAGGGAGAAGCTGTGAGAGAAGGTCGGAGCTGCCGAGACAATCGCGCCACCACATCAAAGGCGCTCGATTGTTTTCTGTAAATTATAACGGTAGCACTTGGTCGACTTCTCGTTATGAGTTGCGAACAAGTTCAATTAAGTCTGCTGGGGTCTCTCTCTCTCTCTCTCTCTCTCTCTCTCCCTCTCTCTTGCAGGTCGGACGAAACGACCGCCAAAACGGCAGAACGGCTTCCTACACACGCCAGAGATCCGTCTCTCGCACAGTTTGTGCTCTATCGCTCTCTGCACCTTCCCCCATTTTCCTACCGAATCACTTTAGTTACCTTCCTCGCTCTCATTATTTCTCACTCCTCCTTACATCTCTAATTTACTCTCTCTCTCCCTCTTTCTCTCGCACGCACGCGCACACGCACGCACGCACACACACACACACACAGAAAAGCCCATTTAGCTTGTATATAGAGCTCATTTTGTCTAGCGCAAAGCTTTGGCTCCTCGTCCGCTTTCATCCTTTCTTTCTCGGCTCGCGCGAAGCTAAGGAGTGCAGACGAGGGAGACGCGGGGAGAAACAGAGACAGAAAAATTGCAGGAGCGGAGGACAAATGGGAGAAAGCCTTTTAGACCGTTGGGGTGTCCATGCAGGGTGTCTATGCCGGCGCACCGGGCTTCGGCCGCGCGCACAACAACGCCGCACGTGCTGCTTATGTCCATTTTCGACAGATAATGCAGAGCAGAGATTTATCGCTTTCCAGCCATCAGACGCCTAGGCCAACTCGCTCGCTCTCTCGACACCGTAGCGAAATGAAATTTGGCTGCACAAGGCGCGTCGATCCTATCTGCTCGGATTAGATTTGGAAAATAGAATGCTATCCGCGGGCGGATCAGAGATTTCGACAGGATCGATCGCGTTGAAATGACCATTCGAGAGGATATGTAAAATACAATTAGTTTAGAAGAATTTCCATTTTAAAATTCCGAAAGGAAGAATGGAAGCGATAGAGAATATGAGTAAATTTTATAGATTCAGAGTAAATATATAAGTGGGAATGTCGAAAGATGGAGAAGATTGTCTGTTAGAGTCTGAGAAACCCGTAAAAAGAACAGCAGAACATGAAAAAAAGGAGTACCTGCCTGGCTGAACGTATAAGATATAAGCTGCACAGCGATGAACGTGATTCGTAGTCAGTCGGCAGATCTGCGCAAACACGCGTTTTCTTTGCCGAGCCGCGAATGGGATGGCACGACTACGCGTGAATTACAAATTGCTCTCTGACAAGGGTACACACAATATAACGCTTACTGCATTATACAGTATAGCTATGGCAACACGCGCTACGGACTCGTAGACGTGCGAGGGGTTTATACCTATATTCGGCGCCGACCGACAGCAGAGCACCAAAGTAAATTTAAATGTCAAAATATACTTCTGGCTCCGAGGTGGCGCAGGTTCTAACAATAGTGTATCATATCGTTATTAACATAATGCGAGAAGGCGCTCGAAGACTGGCTAAAGTGTCAATCAAAAAAAGGAACGACAGAGAAAGGAGAGAGAGAGAGAGAGAGAGAGAGAGAGAGAAAGAGAGAACTCGATTCTTGGGAGTGCGAGAGAAGCGAGTCGAGGCGCGAAAGTGAAAAAAAAAGGGCTAGTTAGTCGGTCAGTTCTAGTTCTCGGGTGGTGGAATTGTATAAGGAGAGACCGCGTGCTCGCCGGTGCATATCGTTTTGTCGCGACATCCAGCTTACATTGTTTAACTCGCCGACTCGTCTTCTCTTTGCAAAATATCAACCCTTGCCCACAAGGTCGACGCATTTTTATGGGCATCGCCTTTCAATATCAAGTGTTGCCCTTTTGATGACCATCTTCTTCTTCTGCTCTTACTTTTGTATATTTCCTAATAAAAAATCACTGTTATTCGATATCTTTCAAGTTTTTAGCGGTTTTTATTAAAATGTAATTCTAATAATTAAAAAATTATTTGCTATTTATAATATTCAATGTAATATTTGAATCAAGCGTAGTAAATACTAATCTAGAATTTTTACATACCATCGGTGATCATAATATACATTTAGGACATTATTTTAAAAATTTCAGCGTACAATAAGTAACGAATTATTGACGAGAGGGAAAAAAGAAATACCAACGATGTCGAATTCATTGCATTTGCATTAGCGCTCCATTGTGCGGGTACCGCTTGGAATAGATGTCCGAGAGTCGTGGAAGCGGGAATTCTTGGCCAACCAAATAGGTATGCAGGAGCAAAGCGCACGTCAAGGGCCTTGACAAGCCGACAAAAACTCAAGATCCCTGGCGGGTCTCCGATTGTCTCCTGTACAGGCGTCCAAGTCCCGCGGCGACGCCTCGCTCTTCCCGTTTTCAAATTCAAATTCGGAAAAATCTCGAAAGCGTACGAGGAGAGAGAGAGAGAGAGCAGAAGCAGCGACAGGTATAAACCGCGGCCAAGCAAAGAGTAACCCTATACGCCTTGGGAACGTAGCGTTTCGATTTAAAGAGCGGCTGCTTTTCCCGCTGCACTTGCAAGACATTCACGTGTGTATTCACATAATCGTACGGTCAACGGCGAGTACCTGAGGCATTGCAATTATAACTCGTGGCTGCTTTGTCGGGAGAGGCGCTTCCGGGGCTTTTGACAGCGCGATCAAGCTCTCGGTTCGCGTAACGCCCCGACAAGACCGAGGAGAACTGCTGGACAATGTCCAAAAATAATGTCCCAACAATGCGCCCTTGGCACTCGCTCTCTTTTACTCGGACGTCCTACACGAAGCAATAGAGTCTAGTACTCGAGTGTCTCCCCCCCCCTTCTCTCTCTCTCTCTCTCTCTCTCTCTCTCTCTCTCTCTCTTTCTCAGTGTTCTTTCAACTTTTCTATTTACGCCGTAGTAACTGCACACTGGATTTGTACGCAGACGCCCAGTGGCTGCGCGAAATCCGATTCACTTTTATTTGCCTAATCGGCGCTTCGGATGTCGAGCGAGTCCTACTATCCCGCGGGAATTTGCAATGCAACAGCACTGGCCACTCCCCGCCTCGGCTTTAACGAGCTTTCTTTTGCCATCCGACAATCGACCAAAATAACCAAATGGCTCGGACTGTTCGCAGCTGCTTGAGAAAAAAAACATTTCTTCTCACACGCGGATTCACTATACCAACTGCTTTATTCCCTTCCTTTTTCCCTCGGATTTGTGTGAAAATATGACGAATTCGGTAACGAGATAAGCGTTGTGTCACATTCGGGGAATTGCCTCAATCGCGCATTTCAAGTGCATACATGCTTCATAAATGAATAGGCAGTGGAGTTTCCCCGGAACAATCTCAGATCGTCTACTTTTTGCGAGTATTTGTTGGTGGTACAATTTCGCGCGTCAAGAAGATAAAAGTCTGGATGAAAGAGATGGAATGATGCAGAAGAAGCTCTGGACGGCACGAGTCTGCGCGTATCTTTTTATTAACGATGCTCCGACCGCTAATTTGCCCGGCACCGAAGGCACGGCGTGAAAGCGGTGAAGGCGAAAGTCTGTGCTCTAAGCTCTTTTTGAAGTCGAGCCTATATATAGAGGCGGTAATAGCGCACGCGCGTGCACGTCGTCAGCTTTGTTCGAGTTCACCATTTATATAATTTGTCAGCGGCAAACGTCGACGTTATAACGCGCGGTTTTCCACACGATTTGGCAAAAAAGTACGTGGCGCTCTCTTGCTCGCTTTCTTCCGCATCATCCCTCGTTTCGGCCTTTTTCTGAACATGCATGAAAAACAAGCAATTGTGCGGTCGCCCAGTAAGAGAGAGAGAGAGAGACGTGCGTCCAGCAGGCGGTTTCGAGTCGCGCGCGCGCACACAGAGAACGAGGAAAGAGAGAGAGAGAGAGAGAGAGAGAGTGAAGGAGGGGGCGTTGCAATCACGTGGAAGTAACGACGACTCCAATATGTCAGGGGAGCAAGGACCGAGAGAACAAAATAATTCGAGGAAAAAAACACTTTTACGTTCGAAATGCCGGTGCGAATTGCCAAATTTGTCTGTTTAAAACGTCTTTTGAAAAATGAAATGTTACATACTACGAGAAAATACCAAACAAAAAGTTACCATTAATGTTTATAAATAGCTCTATATCTTAGTTCAAGCAATGAGTTTTGTGCAAGGATGTTCATCAAATGCAGGTAAAAGCTTAAATGTTTAAATTTCGTAACCAGTAAACAATAGCATCTAATAAAACAAACAATAACTAATACTTCGGTAGTAATAACATTGATGCGAGAAAACATTGAGAATAAAGAAAATAACGATTTTAATGGTCAATTATATTTTTTGTGCGGCTAAAAGGCAGAGCTCGACAGGGAACAACCGCAAACTTCAATTGCAGGAAAAAAAGCAAAGAAAGAAAAAACGGCGCATCCCTCGGCAAGAAGCAAATAAACGAGCTTAACGAATCGCGTGCCGCGCACATATATACTCGCCGCGGATTGATCACTTGAGCACAGGCGAAAAGCTCGGGCCGAAATCATCCGGTAAATTGGTGTCGTGCCTTCTCTCGCTCTCTATCCCTCTTTATCCTGCAGCAGTAGCAATAGCAGCAGTAGAGAGCGAGAGAGCGAGAGAGCGAGAGAGAGAGAGAGAGAGAGAGTGGAAGTTCGCGCAAGGGGTGCGCGAGCGCACGGAGGACTCACGCGCGAGCGGAGCTAAGCCTAAGATTGGTTTAGCTGCCACGAAGGCACGCCACGCTGCAGCCGTTTGATTACGCGTCAACGAGCTAAACTTACCCGCAAGACCTATAAACTCCCCACCTCGTACCCCTTGTCCTCCTCCCGTCTACCTACCATCTTTTTCCGTAGCCCTTTTTCCCCCGTCTCGAGCGCCCGCTCGCGCAGCTACCCCCCTCAAAACTGCTCTGCACGGGACGAGTGCGAGCCGGCAAAAAAAGAGGAATCTAGTCTAGGTACACACACAGCAGGTGAGGTAATATCGATACCCGTGCGTTTTTTTCGGCGTGCCGCGTGACGGTGCGCGCCTTCCTCATTCAGGACCTTTTTTTTCCCCGCTATATCCTCCAGATCGGTGTGCGCGCATGACACCATGCATAAACATACAATTTTGGGGTAAAACGTCGGTTTACCTGGTTTCGCGCGCAGCTCCCCCTTTTTTTCTCTTAATTTCTGTAGCTTCCTTCGTTCCTTCTACACAGGCTGCACGCATTTTGGAGATGTGAGAAAAGGATTAAGGGTAAGTATGAAACGGCGCAGAAGGGAGACAATTTTTTTCAAATCATCCGTTCTCTATATCGTTCTTTTCTCCTTTTCTACTTTTAACCTTTTCTTATTTTCCACGAGATTCCGTCCCTCTCGAATCTCCACATTTTAATAACCCCAACACCGATCGCGATAAGAAAAACACTTTATATATCAATCCAAATTCCAGATTCTCACAGAATTATTGCTACCCAAGTGCAGCCAACAATAATTGAATATTCTCTCTTGGAGTACAGCGACAAGCTGAGTTTTATGGAATCTTCGGTTATTTCAATTATTATCAGTCAGCATCGGTCGAGGCTGAAGCCGCTCCAAGCGCAACGGTCGCAGGCTTCTTTCTCGACTCGCAGCAGCTAACGCGAGGAATCGATCCGTGCGAAATTGATAAAAACTGGCAGTGGATCGACAGTGGACCGGCAGTGGACCGGCAGTGGACCGGCAGTGGACCGGCAGTGGACCGGCAGTGGTACAGGCTGCAGCAGAGGTGCGGGATGTGCCGGGCGCGAGAGCGCGAAATCGACCACCGCAGGCGAGCTGCCGGCGCGGCAGCGTAGGGGGTTGATAGATCGACCGGCGAAACGAAGGGGGTAGTTTGCTTTAATCTATCCCGTAATCGCCGCTCGACAGTTGGCAGCCCGGGCTTGCCTTTTTGTCGGCCATTAGATGGATGATGCCATTTACATTTTGTCAGAGCGACATGCGCTCTCGCTATCATATCTATCACCAGCGCCACCTTCTCTCTCTCGCCTGTCTCGCCACTCTCGTCTATCTCGCTGCCGCGCTGCTGCCCTTCCCCTCTCGCGCCGCGGCTCTGACCAATTCGCTCGCTCGTTCGCTCGCCTGACCAGGGACTCCGCTTGCATTCGTTCCGAAACCCCGACGCGACGCTGCTTTCGTCCGAATCTTGATTTTTGACCGGATCCAGTTGGTGCGCATCGAGGCCTTACCTGACCCTGACTGGCGGTGGCATCATCTCAATCATATTTCCAATTGCTTTGTACGTTTTCATTCAAACATTCTTTTGCTCGTAACTTCGTTGTTCTGACTTTTTTCACACTTCTATCTATAGAAAATAAGATTCTTTGAAAGAAAGTTAAACGCGGCAAGCTATCGCGGCGCGAACTGATCGAGCAAACGTATTTTTAGATGCGTGATTTCTCTGAAAGAGATTCTCCTAGGATTTCTAGACTAGAGATGCTCTATCTACCTGTTAATAGAATATTGAAATGAAAAGAAAGACTGGAAAGACGGGTCGTCGTTTGACTAGTCCATGTAGTAGCTTAAATCGAAAGAGAGAAAGAGAGAACGAGAGGGAAAAGGTACAGACGGAGTTTCGCTTGGATGCGCGCTCGCCTTCCTTTTTCGAGTCAAAAATTTGGAAATCCTCGGGAAGGTGTCCAGGAGCAACTGACAGATCTGTCAACACGGATGACACCTTCGTGCGAGCGAACGGAATATCATAGAGAGAAGAGAGAGACGAGTATAGGAAAGGAAACGAGCGAACCAGGTGGTCGCTGTCGTGCTAAAAGAGAGAGAGAGAGAAAGAGAGAGAAGACTGTCGCTTGCCGGCATCTGCCGGATAATACTGGGGATTAAGGATAGGAGAGACTCGGCGCTATTGGCCCCAGAGCGGAACATAGAGAGAAAAAATTCCTACGACTCTCTCTCTCTCTCTCTCTCTCTCTCTCTTTCTCTCTTGGTTATAAACAGATCGATCATCTTTCAAAACGGCTCTGCTAGGTCGAGAGACTCCCCGTCGTCGCGATGAGATGTAACACAATCAAAGATCGTATCGAGCGCGAATCCTCGATATGTACGTTATTATTAGCAGCTATTGCGCAACCACGTTCACGGATTTTCCTTTCCGCTTCCAAGCTCGCGCAGCGCTCCAATGTACAGCAAATGTACTGATTTCCTGCACTTACCTCGCAAGAACTGTTGGGGTTGAAATCGTCGTTGTGCCAGTTGTCGAGGCAGGGGCCGAACCTCGTGCCTTCTGGAATATCCTTACGCGCTCGGACTAAATAATTGCCCGATGACGACACTAGCACCTGAACGTTGTCCGGAATCGAGTCCATCCAATCGAGCGACTCTTTCATCATTGACATTGACACAGCATTATCTGCGAATGTAAAAACGGTGAAACTACTGCAATGCAAAGGGCGTATCGATTCTTGTCAGAGGCAAACGGATCTGGCGTAATCGTTGAAGCGATCTAACCATGAAAAAAATAAAAGCGAGAAGTGCACTTACGATATTGGTATTCCTTGCTGATGTAGCTCTTATAGAGGCTGGCGCTAAACTCCCAGGGTTTCCTCTCGTCGTCGTCGTGGTGGGAGCTCGCGTCGAGGAGGCGCTGCTCGTCGAAGAGCCGTTGATAGTCGAGCTGCTGGTGGGCCGACCTCGGCTGGGAGTAGTCGCGGAGGACGTCGGGGCCCTCGAGACCGCTCGAGTTGAGGGACTTGGAGATGCGGTAGGGTGGGTTGTTGTGGCCGCTGCTGTTGCTGCTGGCCGATCGGAGCGAGCTGTTCTCCTCCATCTCGGCGCTCTCGCCGCCCCCGCCTCCGCCCCCACCTGCTGTCTCGCCCTCGTCGCTGCTTCCTGCGAAAGAACGTCGAGGATTTTTTTGCGATTGACTCAGAAATTTATTTCATTTGTTTACCCTTCTCGACTGGCTTTTCATCGAAATCGAGTTATCATTAATTAATCTTTGACATACTCCAAAAATGGATATAGGCTACATGCAACTCTTATTATTTATGAGTGGAAGGCCTTGATATCTACAAAAAATTGTCTTTTTTATTTATATAATAAAATTGCTTAATGCCAATCACAAATGTATCGATCAAAAATTGATAGCTTGAGCATGAATAAACATTACAGCTTGATGAATAAATACGGTTTTATTACAACTAAATTAAATAATTATCCAATTCATTATACGCTACGGAAAAATGCAACTTATTTTATGATCTTAATAACTAGTATTTAGAAAGCATCAAAATGTCCAATATAACAAATAATCTATCGAAACAGCTCTTGTAATGCTTTGAAAGAAGTTGATTTTATCACAGATCCGATAGATGTTACATGTTTTTATATTAATCAATTAATTGATTATTAAAATATAAAACCACCTAATCTTTTTCACTGTGTCTAAAGAATTAGGTTACTGCTCAGTAATCGATAGCTATTTTCATAAGTCATTGTAATAAAAAAATAAATGTTCAAAATTTATAATTATAAAACTTTTTATCAACAAATTCATAAATATTATATAGTTCAGAAAATATTTAGTATCTTAAGATCGAGCCTGTATTGTATATATCAGTGTGACTACAATCCTAAGAAGATAAGTACTTCGAAATGAGAGCTCATCATTGTATATACTTAAATGAATTCGAGTTTATATTTTCTGAGCATTATGACGCATTTTGTACACTTATCATTTGAAAAAGTAGAAAGAGGATGTTTAGAATAGCGATTTGATCTTTAATTATTTATTTGGTAATTCCTATAAATCATAAACATTCGGGTTCAGAACGACTAATCGGGTTTTTAATAACCAATCGAGCTGATTTATTTATAAGAAACTATATTATTTTATAATATAATACACAATAATGGTTCCTCTGTTTCTTTAAGACTCTACAAAACGTATCTACTCGATATTTATATTAGCTTATCTGGTTTTATTTATTTATAATGAATTCAAAATCTTTGCCAATGGAATTCAAAAGACCATGATATTATGAACATTTTCAAGTGCTCAATCAAAATTAAAATATATACCTTGAGTTAATATAAATAATAATATACCAACTGCCCTTTAACTTTCGAAAATACAAGAATAATAATTGTATCTTGATCGGAAAGATAAACAGTAAAAGTTGTCGGATTACCCGGACCTTCACGAATTCTCATAAAAATGTGCCTTGATCCGGACTGGGGTGTCGTTCGACATGAACGCCTTCTAAACTAACAACCAGTAAACTTTACACGATGATACTGCAACAATATTTGGAAATCCTCGAAATACTCTTTAGCTCCCGTTGAGATCACGAGCCCGAGTGATGGAAGAAATATTGCACGAATCTCTGAAGGGGGAGCCAGTGACTTTACTGCCACAGCTCAAGAGGCCTTGGATGATAGCTGCTTGATTAGCCCGAAGTGCCAAGATTAGGGTTCGACAATGTTGACATCATTGTGGGAAATGGAGAGCCCTAGTAAAGAAGCTGCAACTCTCACGTTTTTCTAATAAAATCTACTTATTTTTTTTAGTGGAGATCGGAACGTTATTCAGTCAAGCCCTTCTTTGTAATTGCAATCTAATGTTAATGCAATTACAAGAAAAGGATACGAAATATGTAATAAATAAGAGATTAATATTGTTTCAGCACTATGTATAGTTTTAGTATGATGGTATTTAAATCCATGCAAATCTGTCTTAGGTACTTAATCATCATATGAACATATTATAGTAAATAAATTTAAATGCCAAATAAAAATTTGTAAGTACACTTTGAAAGTTATCCTTTCCCAAAATAAAATCAAATGCATTGCTAGATTCTTTTAAAGCAATTATCTCCTCGAAATAATAATAATAAGATCCACGGCTATTTTTGCAAAGGAAGATGTTATCTCCATCCTTTGCTCTCCTTTGACTTTCTTTTTATTTGCCTTGACGGGGTCATTCCGGAAAACCAAAGATAATTAATCAAATTGCCGTGGCAAACTCATAGTATTGACGTTGATTGCAACGCGTCTATTCACACGCGCTCGCGTAAAACCGCATTCTGACCACAGGATGTCCTGGTGATACGAAGATGCTTATTAAACCCAGCACCATTTGAGAAGCTAATTATTGACATCGAACCAGCTTCGTTCAACTACTTTTGTACTTTTTAATTGTTTATCACTGATAAACCATTATACGAATTCATCATGTTTTCCTTCGAACACTTGCAAAAGTAGAACGAGTCGCTGGTATCGCAAAGCTGATAAATGAGAATTGGGATTCAAAGCATTTCGGATGCCACTACAATTGGTTCACCTGTTCAGTGTATAAATAAACAAGAAAAGACGCACATTATCTAAGCATCAAAAAAATAGTCTGTAGAGATATATAGTCCAACAGATTGACGTATTCGCATCGCCGATAAGATCTCGATAAAAATGTGATAGCGATTCACAGTGATCGATCAAGCAGTGAATACATTTGTCTGATCTAGTCATTGGAATCAATTTCGCGACAAAATATCATATATATGTATACTTCATAAAACCTTAAATTTATTCCCCCAGTCGCTAAACCCTGATAACAACGAACTTACCGCTGCTCTTGTAGTCGACCATCGAACTGGATAAATCTAGACAATCCATTTCGTCTGATGTATGCGGTAATGTCAACTGACAGGAATCCTCCGAACGCAACTTATCTTGGAATATCATTAAAAGTCGAGTCACAGACAACAAGTCCAACTACACGTGCTGCTGCTATTCAGCATACTTCCCTCGTTGGGCTCCAAATAATGGGAAACAAAAACAATGAAGCAAACAAAACACAATCACCCCACCCAGCGGTAATTCAATATCCCGCGAAACGACACAAAACAACACCGACGACTGTCAGCAATAACCTCGGACGCATGATTGCTTATACCGGCATAGAAGATCCGCGAGCAATCGATGCCAGCGATGAGAAAGAGAAAGAGAAAGAGAGAAGGAGAGAAGGAGAGAAATCCACCACTCGCGTAGGTGAAGAAATCGCGGGGGTGGAAGCGGCGGCGGCGGCGGCGGTGGTGGTGGTGGTGGTGGTGGTTTATATTCAGCGTCGACGACCGGAGAAACGAGTAACGTGTGCGTAGTTATAGAGCGAGCAGAGGCAGCTTGGTTGCGTGCGTGCACAACCGTGTCAGCTACGACTCTCTTGGCGGACTAACTGCTCAGATCCGAAATCTCTGTCGAGAAAGAGAGCGAGTGAGAGAGAGAGAGAGAGAAGAGGATGGCACACGCACGCACGCGGGATTCTCTCTCTCCCGGGGACATTGGACGCGTGCAAGGGAGAGAGAGAGAGAGTGCGAGAGAGCGAGCAAGAGAAAGCGAATCGTCGGGACGATCCCGGGGTGTGGCGAGGATCGTCGTTCCGGGATTCTGGTTGGCCCGCGGGCGGAGCAACCCCTATCGCATCGTCTCTCCGTCTTTTACCCCCACCAATTCTCTCTCCCTCTCTCTCTCTCTCTCTATACACAGCTCGCTTCCCCGACTCGCTCTACACTCTGTGTGCAGAGTATACGTGAGCTATGGTGAAGCGCCGCTGCGGCAGCCGCACGCAGCATCCCTCGGACAGGGAGCGACACAGAGAGGGAGAGAGAGAGAGAGAGAGAGAGGTTAGAAGAGGAGCTATACGGGGAAATCTCTCTGTCTCTGTCTCTGTTCAGAGGAGTTGGGGCTGCCTGTGGAGGTGGAGAGGGAAGAGAGAGGGAAGCAAGAAACCCAGAGTGCTGATAAGGACAAACGCTCAAAGTGTGCGCGCCGTGATTCGAGGAAGATTTTCAATGGGGAAAAAACGATGACACTCCACTGCTTATCTTTTTTTTTCACTCTGTGGTACGACCACAAATGCAGCTTCTTATCATTCACGAGTAGTTTTGTCATTTATTCGACTAATTATTCAACTCCATGTATACATACTATTTTAATAAGTGATTTATTATCATTTTGTGAGGAAACTCAAAACCTCATATCAATCAAGGCAAATATTCTGGTTTGACTTTTTTAGGTTTAATAGTATTTAATAATATTGAATTCTTAAATTATAACCTAAGATTCGTTATTATATGACATAATTAATTTAACATAAGAATGATTCGATATTATTTAAATTAGTTATTATAGATACTATAAATCAATTATTAGGAATTTTTTACCAAATTTTTCAGTTAAACCCTTATTTGGAAAAAGCAGTAGAAATCATAAATTACAATTGCGCAAAAAATATCCTTTCCTTAAGGGGATGTCGGAGCCAAGAATGACCGTCGCTTAACCTCGCGATGTTTTTCCAGAAATTTGATTAGATCTCATAAAATAACATAGATCTGAAGTGACAGAATTATTCCATATTGAAATTCGAAGGGTGCTCTTCTCCTTGAATGGAGTATAAATGCTTATAATTTTGATATTCTTTAATAATATATAAATAAGACATGTCACAAAACCGGTCACACCGAAAAGGCGTTGCCATACTTTTTT
>UELU01140312.1:0-12696 GCA_900490025.1 Megastigmus dorsalis | reverse complement strand
CCCCCTCCTCCCTCCCCGCCCTTGTCTTTCTTTCGTTTAATGAGCGCCAGTCGAAAAAATCCAGATCGTATATAAAATGGCTTCGTTTGCGCGTAGTCCCGAATTCTAACGGTATTATGCACACTTTGTTTTCCGCGAGATATCGCGTGGCGTTTATTGCTGTATGTATAATAAGCTGTGGTTCGGAGCTTCTTCTTTGTTTGCTCGTCACTTTTTGACCGCGTTCTACACGTTGTGAATCGGTGGATTTTTTTTTTTTTCGTTAAGCGAAGAGGTAAGCTTTCTAACCCAATTCCGTAGCCGTATAATCACTGAGCTAAATTCAATAAGGAGGCTGTAACTTTCGACCGCCAGTCCTCTTTTTTAGAGTTTCGGTACACAGGTATAAGCACTTGTTGCGTTCTTTGCTATATTTGTTCCACTGATCAACTGCAACCTTAACTACTCGCAGATCATTAAAAACTAATGTAGCACATTCAGTTTTGCAAAGTACAAGGTGAGGTGATTCGATCGATCGTTAAAGAACTAAATAACATGTGCAATTTTGAAAAAATTATTTATTTATGGCAACAGTTAGTTTACCAATTTCTTTTACAGATATCACAACTTTATTATAAATTTAAAGTAGCTTATACTAATTTTACGAACAATACTTTCTACTACTACTCCAATTAAGACGAATTATCGCCTGATTTATACACAAGAAGGAATCCCCTGTCTTGCATCTGAGAAGGGGTGAAACCCTCTCTCTTTAAAGTATTCCAAAATGCAAATCAAACAGTTTGTCAACATTTATGAAAAATTATGCCGAAACTCGTGCAATAAAGCTTAATTAAATCATACTAATATGCAGGCAGTGCGTGTGCTCGTGAAGGGTCCGGACATTTAGCTTAGCCCTCGCAGTCGCAGCAGCACATCCGAGCGATGGAAATCGGAAGGGCTGTCGTTAAGATTTCCCAGAGGAGAGTATAGCCGCTCGCCGCGTCCCGGCATCTCTCCATTTGCATTCGTTATGGCCCTATTTCAGCCGAATCTCTCTCTCATTCCCCTTTCGCTCCCTGTTTATCATCCGGCTCTCTGTATTTACCAACCTCCTGTACTATCTATAACTCGATCTGCCATTCCCATACCGTCTGAGTGCTTTATCATATATGCTTCTGCTCTTGCATTTCAAAGAGCTATATGTCACATGTATATGTTATTATACGAATTAGTTTTATTTTTCTGATCATCAGAATCAAAATTTTTATACGCTGCAAGTATGAGGAGAATATTAATTGGAATTATTTGAATAAATAATTTAGGAAAATTTTCTCAAGCTTTATATATGCACGGAAATTTTAAGTATGGCCAAGGTATGGAAAAACGTCTTGCTTGAGATATCGCTCGAGTATTGCTGAAGTTGCGCTCTATCTATTTGAGACCTAGCAGAGAAATGGATGAGGTCTTGTGAAGATATGGAGAGATTAACCTATTAATTATTAACTATTAATATCAATCATTATATGTATATGTGTAGTATATATAAAATACATATCATTGTATAATATGAATTAATAGTACTATTATTTTATTTATTATATATCCTTGCAAGATCTCAGCAAGAGGTTTCTCGCTTTACGGAGTGCAACTTCAGTAGTATTCGAGATATACATCCAGACATACTTCAAGCGAAACGATTTCCCATACATCAGCCATACTTGACATTTCTGCCCTAGTCCATTTCGTATGTTTTCCTTAACAATGAATCACACGATTACAGTTCTGAATCTAGTATTTCATCCTCACGCATTCTCAACAAACCCATGATGATTAGTCTACAAATCACAGCTTCTGTACAGTACAAATCTCTTATTTACCATAATTCGGCAACTGCTACATCTCCGCGATACAGTCCTCCACGTGTATTCACTCGCGAGTGCTACCAAGCGGCTTCCAAACCTTGCGGTATTCGAGACACATCGCCTTAAGCCTTAATTCAACCTCTATATGTGCGCATCACGAGAGGGGTCGCAAAATTGGACGAAAGCCGCGACTCCGGAAATCCGTATCTCCGCGCGCGATTCTGCGTCTGTCTCATTAACGTACTGCGTCTTGTCGATGGGGTGTAAGCTTTTTGACGTATGTACGCTAAGTCAAGGATTTTGTGTGCGAGAGGAGTATATTGCGGTTGAACGAGGAATTTCTAGATTAGAAATTGATGGATGTTCAATTAACTTATAAGGCACTTGTGGGGTGCGAAGAAATAAAGATGAATGTTGAGTCTATAAAAGTTAATACTATATTTTAGATATATTCCAAATATTCAGCAATTTACTAAATATTTATCGCACGCCTTGTTCCAAAAATTATACTTTAAGACTTGCAAAAATTATATACAACCATTATATTTGCAAAGTGTATGGTAACATTGTAACCACGCTATGATTACACTGTACTACAAAGTTTATAGGCGAAGTACACTATGCATAACTAGCTGTCCGGCTAATAAATTTCGACCACCATCAAACTGATAATAACACGGGAAGGGAAGTATCGGCGACCTTATAGATACCTCGATTAAATTTATACTACGTCATAAGTCGTTCTTTCGTCTGACTTTATTCGTTACCTTGATGTCTGTATCTCGATGGAATAGTATAGAGTCAATCGCCCGGGGAGAGTACGAGCCGAATATAACGCGATTAATTTATGCAAATTCGTCAATACCGATGCGCGACAACTGCGGCGCAGCTATGATTTACGCACGCGCGTGGCACGAGCCGCGAGCGAATGCGTTGGCGGCTGTATATAAGTTAGAAAATAAAAATGAAAGGTAGAGTACTCTGGAATACATGAATATGAATGTTTAATTCATAAACGCGGTGTTCCGTCGTAGCGGATTCGCTGGCCTTGAACGAATTCACTGGCTCGCCTCTAAATTCATAAACTAATTTTTTTGAAACTGCTGCACAGTCGACACTTTTTCCTTCTGCTTTAACGGAGTGTTTACAGGTTCGTTTGATTGAAAGCTGCTGTCATCTTTTCTTTTCTTTTTCTTTTTTTGAATACGAAATTTATTCAGCAAGTTTTAGTGAATCGGTTTGCGATGTAAACATTATGTTGAATAACGTTTTGGTCTTGTGCATCTGTTGTAAAACAATTCCCGCGCTATAAATTTATATACTTTTTATTCGAAAGTTAAACAAGAAAATTTGCACATGATGATAGCGATAACAGTAATCATCGACTAAACGCTAATGTTCGTGTAGAATTATCTTCCTTTAAAAAACTTTATAATTATAAAAATTTTCACGCAAACCTGACTCTCTGTGCACCTTGCAAACTCTACTCCCCCCTCCCTCCTCTTGCTCTCTCTCCCATCGCAGGTGAAAAACTTTCCGATCAGACCATAACCAAGCCACGAAGATTCTTCCTCTAAAATGAAAAAAACGCCGCAACCCGTTACAACTTTTCCCGACTTCGCCTCGTCTACACGCTCCATTCCCCGACGTTTCCCCTCTCTCATGAGTGGCTCAGCTGGTTAAACGATCATCGAATTTTTCACCGCTAACTAGGCGAAGGTCGTGCGTGCGTCAGGACGCTGTACACCGCAGAGCTCTCCTGGTCGTCGTCGCCGCTGCAGCTCGCTGCAGTGTTCCGTTGCACCGGTGCGCCGCTGATAGACAGCCAACGAGCTCGATAAGTCGACGAGAGAGGGAAAGGGGGACGAGCGCAGCTACGCCGCTGAAGCCGCACGAGCTACGCTAATAGTGGCTTCGAAGCGCTTTGCGAGTGGCGAACGGTTCGACGTGAGATTGTCGGCCAAAGAGGTGCTTTTTGCTTAGGCGCATGCATAGAGTTTGTGGGGACGAAGAGGTTTCGCGTTGCACAGCGTTGCACAGGATGACATTTATAGGTCGATAACAACGCTAACCTTTAGGAATTTTCCAGTCGATGCACTTATCTGTATTTTGAAAGCAAATTTAAAGAAAAAAAAAGTGTGATGAAAAACGGAAAAATAGTATTTGGAATAGTAAGAATGAAGTTGCTTATGACTTTGAAACAGGTTCTGTAATCATTTATTTATAATTTAAGCAATGTCAATACATACAAGATAATATTTCTTAGAAAGTTAATAAAAAATGCACTCTTATATAGAACCTTGTACGCAATATATAATAATATGCCAATTCTGCGTAAAGCTGAAGTAGCTTAACCTATTAAAGAGTTCAGAATAAACACTCGATATAATAAAATAACAAATATTTCCGAGAAATTCTATACAGACAGACAGAGATCTTACCTTAAATGTTTTAGAACTAAACTAAACTTTTGCGTCGTTTGGTGCTTTAACAAATAACTGTAACGCAATTATATATTTAAGCATGTGAATTACTAAATTGCTCTAATTCATATAAGCTATCTTCTACCTAAAGCAGCATCAATTTTCTGCTATTACGTTTTTACTGCTTAAGCATCTATTTATGGGAAAATTTAAAGCGACGCAGTTGAAAAACAATGTTAACGTTCTGCGAACATTTGCTTTCAAATCATTTGCAGTAATATTTGAGCATAAATAAACTTTACTTGTTATTTCTAAAACAGGAAACATTTTCCCTAAGGATCGACATTTAAAAAATACTAACTATCCCATTTCCAGTTAAAGCAATCCAACTAATAGTATTAGGAATTTCTCCTGACGCACGCAAATCGTTCAAAAAAGTAGCAGCAAAAAAAAACTAAGAATCGACCTCTTCGTTATTCCAAATATCGCAAAGAGTCGCTAAAAGAAAAGCACCGACTGCGCTGCAGAGCCGTGTACACACAAAAAGTTTCGCGGCACAAGAATACGTATAGGCCAAGAAAGTTATGTCGCTCGCCGAGTGCGCGGCGAAGAAAAACGGCAAAAAGGAAACATATATAACGAGTGCGATCGCGGAAGTTGACGACAAGTTAGAGGAGAGTCGGGCAGGAGGGGGAGGAAAGTGGCAGTAATTTTGCGCTTCCTGATGTTCGCGCGGCTCTCCGCATGCGACGACGATTCAAGGCTATATACCGCGTGCGTGTGTGTGCGTGTGTGTGTAGGCGAAGCAAACACTGCGATAGACCGAGACAGAGAGTAGGAGACTCTTCGATAAAAGCAAGGGCTCTAATCAGCGAGCTCGAGTTAATTAACAGACACGCAGGATTGCCACAACTTGTTTGGAAGAAAAAGGATAGGCGAGATGGAGAGGGAAGGAATGAATATTTGAAAAAGAAAAGGCGACTGGTGGATAAGGAGCAAAGGACTGAGTTGTTTTCATTCCATTATTTCTACGATCACGCTTTTGATTTCGTTGCACTAATGTTCTTTTAACAGCACTCGTCCAACCACTTTCAAATTTCATGGAATTTTGTCAATATGGTTGACTAAAAGTTTGTTTCAAAATGATTTTTCCATTGTAGCTTGTGTATATATTAAGGCAAAGATATTTAAAGACGTTTCATCTAAAATAGGATTAAAGAAATATTCAAAATTCAACGTTTTCAAGCCAAATAAAGAGAATCGTTTATGTGTACGAAAAATGGAGTCAATACATAGCTACAGTTATTCTTCCTAGAGAAGAAAACAACGGGTACAGGAAATAGGCGACAGAGCAGCAAATCCAATCGCACAGAGAATCGTAGAGATGCATCCCCTCCCGCATATGCATAAATACGCGCTATTTTTGTGCAACGCACCCTCCGTTTCTTCTCGGACCTCCTCCGAATCCATGCCCGACCCCGCGGTAAAACAAAAAAGTAGACTGAGTGAAAAGCAACAACGGCAACAACAGGTAAAAGAGCCGGTTGAATTTGTGGCTTATACAGAAATAGAAACGGGGGCTTTGGTCGTGAAAAGCAGCAGCAGCAGCAGCGTGTAAACAGAGCGCGGTAAAGAAATCGAGAGACGAGAGTCGGGAGAAGAAACGAAAAGAGAAATAGAAGAAAAAAAAAAGGAGAGTAAAGGCTTCTCGGTTAAAGAAGCTACCGAGCGAGTAAATGGAGGAGAGAGAGAGAGAGAGAGAGAGAGAGAGAGAGATAACGAGGGCAAAGAGAGCATGAAGAAGGTACACACGTGCAAGCCGGGCCCCTAGTTGCGCAGCATATAAGCTCCCTCTTCGTATAATATATGTACTTTCTTTTGCCTCTCGCGTTTTCTCGCCTCCTCGCGCCCCGATCCTCCTTTGCCTCCTCCTTACCTTCTTTTGCTCTTGTGCGCGAAAAGGAAGAGAGAGAGAGAGAGAGATGGGTATTAAAGTGCGAGAGAGGCGAGAAAGCGATCTTGAGGGAGTGCAGCTACTTCTCCACTCTCGGACGATACATTGTATTTGAAGTGCGATTTGCATCCGTGCGCTAATGGAAGCGCCGAGAGAGACGATAAAGGCAATGCAGCTAAGCAGGAACAGAAGTTTACTGTCTCGCTTATTTTTGAGCCTTAAGTTTGGATTCTTTGCTTTGCTTGTCTGATTTTCGAAGAGATAAAAGACATTTTTGGAGTTTGGAAATTTGAAGATGGTTTGATTCAATACTTACGGTACAGAAGTGACACCACATATTTAGCCTTTCTTATTTAATATATAATTTACAGAAGAGAATGGCTATTTCTTTTGTGACAGAAAGTCTATTGGTGATGATAATCAAGATCAATTTTAATAAAGCTTTCAAAAACACCCCACGTCTATTTATTTTACCAATAGCTGATACTAACTTGATTCTGGCCAATAGTTATCTTAACCAAGTCTCTTGTTGTCCTAGCTATCGTTCGCTACGAAGATCATAAGCCTGACTTTTTGTCACAAGAACTAGCCAGTATTTGAAATATGAGCACAAGTTCACCAAACTGGTATAATATAATCTCGTTTCTCAGGTGGCCAATACTTCCGCTCCTATCCAAGTCTATAATGTTTCGTGAAAATGCCTCATTCAATTTCCTATATTCATTCACAGTATCGATACACGCACGAATTTTTCCCGATCCACTCGGTTTTTCACTTACAAGAGCATTCCAACCAAAGCTCGCACTTTCTCTACTTTCACTCCACCGACACCAAACCTGCAGTCGGACACACATCTCAAAGATATACCTGTAAGAAACACATGAATTATTCGATTCTGAATTTTTCCCTAACTTCCCTTCACACTCTCTTTCGACACTACGGGAGAAAAATATTCCACTGCAGCCCTCCATGTGGTACACCATTCAAGATCCACGCACTTTCAAATACTAAGCTTATCCATACCGATTGCGTTAATAAACGTAATGGGGTATAGCGTAAGAAAAGCGTGGAGAGAACGAGAAGAAGGTGAGCATATACAACGATGCATATAAGCCGAAGCAAACCGGTCGCAGGCTGTATATGCGTTGGAACAAACGCGAATTGCTACCTGGCTTCCTATATATATATACATATACTCGCGCAATTAAACGATCAGATAATACTGTGATCTGCCCCGGCCTCGTGCCTATCACACACTGCACGTATACTTTGTTTCTCGCTCCTCGCGCGTCATTATCGTTATTGTTATTGTTGCATTAAATAATCCCCGTCCGCTAATTTTAGACTTGCCGTTTTCCTTTAACTCTCGCCGTCCGCAGCACAATCACCACATAATACGCAGCTGATGAAACGCGTGTGTCTATGTCTGTGTATGTCTCGAATAACAAGCTTAATTGAATTAAAATTCCAGCTTTTCGGTGTTTCGTGAGCGCCGGAGTATCGCGCGCCGTAACGTCGATGAGTTAGCTTGATATTGCGCTGCATCTCTCTATATGTGTGTATATATATACGCATAATTACGCGATAAGCTCCTCGAATTTATGCCCGGAGAACACTTTGTCTCGGGCGGGATAATTGCGTGTGCAGTGCGAGCGCGCAAGGAGGGCCCTTAGCTGGAGAAATTATAGACAAGACTGGCGGAGCTCCGTGTGATAACTGCACGCAAGCTTATTTCTCAAAGTTGAAATGGTAATCCACTAATGGTTTTTTTTTTTTTTTTTTTTGTAGACGAGAGCTCCGGAACAGCAGTGCGCTGGTGCTTCGTTCAGCCGCTCCTCCCTCGACGATTAAAAGAATTCCGAATTGGAAAATGTGCAGCTAGCGCACAGTGTTTGTTTGAAATTGACTCGGTAATGATGGCTTGGGCCTTCTCCGGCTCTTCGATATGTGTACAAAAAGTTTTACAAATCCTATCTGATTGTTATTTGCGATAATAGGATTACTCCTCGTGCGAGAAAAGATCGTTTGATACAATGTTACCGCCAGTCTATTTCAATATACGCCCGAAGACCAGCACCGCGACGGCACACAGTAAAATCCAGCACAATCACCTTCTTTCCCAGCTTTGCACCACTGGCCGAATCCAAAATTGCAGTCTTTTACCTCAAAAAGTGCAGCCGTAAAACACCGGCACGTTCGAGCTCCCACAAGAAAAGCCGCGAACTTAAGCCGACGAAATCCACGCAATACCCATTCTCCCAGCGGTCAGAATCGCCCTTGCCGACTCTTTTCGCACTCCTGGAGGCCCTCGTTGACCTTTCCGAGACCGTATAGTACCGGTTTACACCCTCCGAAAGACGTAGCCTCGCACAGCTATAACAGCCATAAAGTGAAAATAAAATGCCGGGGACGGGGGAGGAAGTGTCGGGAGAGGTAGTGAGAGAAAGAGAAAGAGAGAGAGAGAGAGAGAGAGGGAGAGAGGGAGGAAAAAAACAGCAAGGCAGTAAAAGCAATGTGGCGGTAGGAGGAGGAGGGCAATGGTCCAGAAGGGTTCTTGCCCTCCCTAGCCAACGCGGATGTGCAAGTCGCTGTGCGTGTGTGTGTGTGCGTGTGTGTGTGTGTGTGTGTTTCGCGATGTGAGAGGACGGCAGTGTGGGACAATAACCCTGAATAAATCACGGCCGATGGTCATTCGGCGACTGCTGCTACTGCTGCTGCTACGCTTGCGAGTTTTCTCGCCCTCTTTCGTATACGCCTTTTGCGATGGTGGGAAGAGAGGATGGAGTGCGTGCGAGCGAAAGGGGAGAGACGCGCGATTTTTCTTTTAGTTTTTGACAGAGGCTTTGTTTTATGCGCGACTCGCTTCGGGAATGGGGTGTAATGCATGAGGATTTATTTTTGACGAACTTACGACTTTTGCTTGAATATTATTGTGCTTTATAGTATACGAAGATTTTTTTCATTGTTATTTTATTTGAATTAGTGAGGGTATGGAATGCGTTTAATGAATATGAAGATTTGATTTGTGTCGATTTTACAGAAGCTTGAATTGGACCAATTTCACTAATCTTTAATGCGATATACTCATATTTTTAATATTTCTACATAATCTGGATTCATGAATATTTTTATCTCTTTTCTGCCATGTAAATGATCTAAAAAGTTCTAGTTGAACATTGCAGAAAATAATTAAACCTAAAACTGTTATATCTACATATCCTCCGGAATTTCATAAATTTTTAACAGTGAAATTGTTCGATAAGATGCAGAATATAATATACAGGTAAGCTTCTTTCGATCTGAACAAGTCAAAAATTCGTGCAAAGTAATCCTGAGATGATATTACAAGCTAATTTTACTTGATTTGACTGGTATATGGAGATATTAGCGATAGAGCCCAATGTACACATGAGACCACATTTCCACCGGAGATGAAATGGAACAGGACTGCGCCGCTAAATTATCGAAGTCAGCTGTCCATTATATATAGGACATGGACGTATCAATGAGCAAATCTGGGTGGATACTTGTGTACTATAAGCAAGAATAAATATTAATTCGGTTCCGGTACTTGAATGTGGTAAATATAATTTCGTTGAATATAATGTAATATAATAATTTGTGTAAGTCAGAATTTGTAAGAAATTATCTTTATTGACATTATTTTATATGTGTAACTTTTGATTATATAAGTTTTCATGTACTTTTTAGACTTAATATTGCGTAATAAGTCTGCTAAATATGTCAAAAATCGAGCATATGTATACAATAACAGTTCTATATCATAGTTAATGTCTTTACTTTCTAATATAATAGCTATAGATACTAACTTTATATAATAAATGAATTTATATAAATCACGTGAAATGATTTTAAACTCCCACGAAATTAACATTCAGCAGCAAACCGCGAAAAAATATCAAGTCGAATAGACCGAGAAATAGAATCCACTTTAAAAGTAATTTAAAAAATTGCCTTGCCTGTACCTACGCGTTAACCCGGCGTTGGTGAGAAAATAAAAAGTTACGGAGGGGGACGGCTTAGAAAAGGGTTCGCGGTCTATTCGCTAGCCTGCGGTTCTGTAAAAACGGCGCAGCATCCACGAGGTTCCTAAGAAAAGTACAAGATCGCGATTGGAACAAACGAGGATTTTGTGAATGTGGTGCGCGTTGTAAAGGAACGAGGTCGAAATAAAAGATTGAGGGCGCGGCGCACGAATAAAAAGGGGTTTATTTCGAATGAAAATGGTCTGGTATATTTCTGAAATATCCGCCTCAGTATATAAGCGAGAATGGAACGAATCACAATGCGCCTTTTATTTCACGGAATCGTTCTGTTCTATTACCTTATGAGATTTTTTCTTAAATAAGGTTCTGTTATTACTTGTCATATTGTATGAATTCTATGGATAGTTTGAATTTTTATCTATTCAATTTAAAAATAGTACTACGAGGAAAATAAATACACATCACTGCTTCTGATTTTGCATACAGCTTTTCATAATGGTTTTGTTTACTATTTCGACTAATTTCGTTGAATTTCCTCAATGCAGATTTCTTAACTGATTACGTGACTCGTGCATGAGTTTGTTTACCGTAAATCACATCATTATCTCTTTTGCTCGCTTACTTTAATACACAGAGATTAAGGAAGCCGCAACACAAAATCGCTGGAATGAGAAAATGTTAGTACCATAATAACCAAGTGTGAAAACGAACTACGCTAAAAAGAATGCAAAATTATTCGAGTGGAGTTCAGCGAAATATCAGAAAAGTATTCTTGGAATAAGATAAATCATCATCGTGGAATGACGATAAAGGAATTAAGACGTTTAAGAAAGAATCAAAATAAAAATTTTTAATAAATCTGCTGATCGAGACGTACAGAGAAACCTAGCGAAGGATCGCGTGCCGCTTTGCTGTCGCAATAATATACCAGAGACGGCTAGAGATTATTCTAATTAAATGCAATACAGAAGCCAGGGCATTTATAGGCGCTATGCATCTCTCTTAAGATTTTGTATAATGGAGGGATATTTTAGTCTTGCTCTTCACTCCCGTGATTTTTCCGTACAGCAAAAAAAATACGGCAACGAATTCTTAGTAAATCTGAGTCAGTGAACTCACTACAAATCAGTGATTATTTACTGCAAAATATACTACCGATTCAATCACTGCACTAAATAGGTATCACTGTTAAATAGTGAATACTCTCAAATTCGCATAGGCGTTATATATTTACAATATAATAGCAACTATTATTGTATTTTATACTTGTAAAAACAAAACTAATTTTTGCTTACTTAAATAGAGGAAGTATTGTAATTGGGAAATAATGTTTATTTAAAAAAAATTTAGGAACATGCTTCAAGTATTCCTGCATGGAAATAAGTGATTTTTCCCGTGTGTGCATGTGATTTGATTCTTTTTAATTTGTTTAGATAAAAACATAACAGATTTTCAATACAAATTTTTTTGTATTTTGTCGATTTTTTCAAATAACATTTTATAATAAATTAAAGGCAGCAGAAGAGAAAAAAAAACTAATACAGAAAATAAATTGATCTTTATTTAAGCAACCATTTCTTCATTGTCTACGTACATAAGCACTACATAATACTTGTTTAATTTGGTTGAATATTATTATATTTAACAAATTCTATCAGAAAACAACACATTGAAATAAAATAGCCAATTGTTAGTAATAAAATTAAGATTAGTGCAGGACTATTGCATCGATTTTTATTTTTTTCATGAGTAGGTGCCTGGACAGTTTGGTATTTTTGTTGGTTTATGGTCGCGAAGTAAAGGCGAGATTCGTGAATCCTTTGAAGAGTGTCTTGAAACGCATCTGCATATGGTGAATCACTTGCAAAGAAATATGATCGATGAAAACAATCAAATTGTGCTTTAGCTATTTTCAATGCTGGCGATCCATCCGCATTCACGTATAATTTTGTGTAAAATTCTGCGTTATACATTGGTAACAAACAAGCGCAATTTTTATACTGCATTGAAACTCCTAAATAATCTAATACGTTTCCTACCCGAGTTGTGTTTAATCGTAAAAGCTGTGCCCTTTGGTCATCATACTTAGAGATTCTAATGTAATCACTATTATCGATAATCAATGGAATCTGCGCCTTTTCCATTGCCTCGATACTGTCTAGCAACAGTTCATCCTGGAATAAATTAATATCTAAAAGCTGCGAATAAAAATGCATGGAATATTTCAAGGACACAAGAATAATGGTAGAAAGTATCATTCTATCAGATAATTTTTGTGGATGATTAGGCCTCGGTATTCCACAGAGGATTAAGAGAACATTAAAAAATGTAAAGCGCTTTGTTAGAATCTTCAAAAGGTGCATTATGTAAACTAAAAATGCAACACCTGCAGGAATAAGAATTATGTCGTCAAATAATTCGTAAGGTATTTTTAAATTTTCCGAATACACAAATGGAACTACTGCCAC
>UELU01140309.1:0-12405 GCA_900490025.1 Megastigmus dorsalis | reverse complement strand
GGGTGGGGGTGGGGGCAAGCTGCCCCAATAAGCAAGAAAAGAAAAGCCTGCATAGCTCGGAGAGTGTGAAAATCTAGCGAAATCAGAGGAAAAGCGCCACCCCGGACGTAACCGCGAAATATATACACACCTCGATAACCAGTCTTGCGTAATTTTGAGGTCGAGAGTTGCTTACAGTGGCAGCGGCACAAGCCAGTCTGCGCGCAGCTGTGCGTTACATTACTGGAAACGAGGCGATCTCATGGCAACCTGCTGCGAATTCAAAGCTCACGTGTTACGACGTCTCGCTTGAAAAGGGTCGCCTCGAAACATTGTTGGTTTCGTGTCTAATATCAAAGCGGATTCCGCTGATTGTGTTTCAGGTCTGCGCCAGAGGGTAACCTAATATTCTATGACTTGATGAAAAATCGACGATTTTTTGGGTACGATAATGGGAGCTTACGAGTTTGTCCGAGAAAATATTATTTCTTTCAATTGGATCGAGTATATACTTTGTTGCTTTTCATTTTTATCAACGCATTCGTTAAAATGACGAAAAATACAATTAACTTGGGAATTTCGCGTGTTTTTAGGCGACTAGCAATCAAAGTTCTAGAGCGCATTGATGTGTTTTTACCGAGTCAAAAAATTTCATAAATGATGTATCACGATTAGAATTGGGATAACTATTTTCCTTTACTGAAAATTCCGTACCATTTGCTGAGAAGCATAAACACTTTGAGGGCATTGGTAACTATCTCGTGTAAAACATAGTACTCCGACGATCCCTTATTCATTTGACCATTACACGAACAGCTGTAATGCGCGGATCCTCATGTTTTCTGTATTTAACAATGCCCAATACGGCTGGCAAGCGTTATCCCAACCCACACCAAAAGTTCTATAAGAATAGACAGCACGAAGTAACGGGCAAACATTCCTAATCCAATAATTCAATAGAAATAGAAAATCGCACGCCAGCATGGCACACTATACAGCTCAAGTTTCAATGAGTCAGTAAATCGACTCCCTATCAATAGCAGCAGCAGGAGCAACAGCAGCAACAGCAGCAGCTCGAACGGCCAGACTACCGAGTCCCAGAGTCAACAAAATACGGCCATTGGACGTGCGAGCGTTCATACACGAATTCGCGGCGGCTGCTGCTGCGGCGGGGACAACAATAATCGGCTGGCTGCTGCTGCTAGCTCAAGGATGTGTGCCATGTGGGAATGGCGGGAATCCGTGCCGCGCTGCTGCTGCTGCTGCTGCTGCTGCTGCAACAGCGACGTTCCTTCGATCACGAGAGAGAGAGAGAGAGAGAGAGAGAGAGAGAGAGAGAGAGAGTCTGACCCTGATGACATTAGAACGCGAATTGGGAGTATTGGGGGAGGTGGAAGGAGTCGGAGCTGTGCAGCCTACCGCCTCTCTCCTTCTCCCCACCCACGAACTCGTCATAATGTTTGGAACTCGATCAAGTTGCAAATCAGCCCCGGACAACCGCACGATTCCGATGCTAATGAACAGCTCGTGCAACGCCGTCGCCGGCGCGCTCCCGCCGAGTTGACGCAGTGTCACGTAGTCCCGAAGGCACCACTACTACTATACCTACTAGTCCCGAACCCTCTGAAACCCTCTTGTCATTCCCTCTCCTCTACTCCCTCTCTCTTCTTGTCCCTTTTCGGTGCGAGAGGATATATATCGGCGAACGATCGATTCGACCCTCGCGAGTAATTCACTTCCGACTTTGGCCCCGACGACGAAACACGTATACGTCTCTCTCTCCCCCTCTGAATCTACACGTATGTGAACAAGGAAGGAGGACGTGTAGCAGAGAGAGAGAGAGAGCCGTCGACCTTACTTGCGATGCTTTATTTCTCCTGCTTCTTCTGTTTTTTTTCTCTCTCTCTTTCTCTCTCCTTCTTTCAGTTTTCTCTTTCCTCGACGCTCGATACTTTTCTTTTTCTCTGATTTCTTGGCTTTTCGATACTACCACGGTCCTCGTTCCCTTCCTTCCTCGCTATATACTGGTCGTTTCGAATGGAGAGCCGAAAAACGTATACATAGGAAAATGTCTTTTCGTTACATTGGACTTTTGTTATTTTTGCAAGAGTGCGGATTCGGTATTTTTATATATGTAGGTATCTCTCTTTTTCTGTGCGTGTGTTTTGTAAAACACGAGAAGCGCGTGAGCTCGCAGACTTTTTCATTTCGGATACTCATTAATTTATTTTTTATACAGCTATTGTATCGCACTTATTACCTGTTAGCCCATGGTTTTGTGCAAAATATTTCAATTATCCGAGAAATAAAGGCATTATATTACGTGGCGCGTTGTTGCGTGTATACAAAAAAGACGTGTAATGAAATTGCAGAGAAATTAAATGGAATCTGTAGAAGCATTTTCGTTCTATCTGCGAAACTTTCCGATATTACATTATTTTTCCGGTCCCTTTACATGAAATAGTTCGCTTGATATGAAGCTCTCGAGATAAGTAAATTAAAAGTGTCCATTTCACCTTGGCAAAGCATGTCCGACCGATACACTAAGAGTAATGTCTTAATTGGATTAACTGAGTTTACTTAGGTATAGATAACTATATTGCGTGAGCCAAGTTCCTTGGATGGGCTACATCGGCTGCATAGAGAGAAATCCCTCTGATATTACAAGTGGATTTTGTCCTCTCGAGAGTGCAGGCTATTACACTAATTTACAATGTTAAACCGCGCTTCTTCTTTTTATATATACAATAAACGTAATAAATTTTTCACTAAGCATCAGAACTATTTTATTTGCAAATCAAATGAAGGTGGCTTTTTAAAAACGCAGATTTTATTTGTATCGAACATAACTCATTGTCAGTGTATTTGTATATGAAACATTTGAAGTATTTATGTAGCGATCTTCTATTCTATTCTTTTATTTGTCCTGAAATAAATTATGTATATACTTATAACGAATGGTAGGTGGCATTTGAGATACATCTCGTTCATAATTGAAAATTAACATTCACAGTAATGCTATATATATACGAGATTAGTAGAAAAATCCGAGTTCAGTCAGCCATCATACATGCACTGATAGGTATACCCATGGATATTATGTTTTCAATCTGAAAATACCTTATTTAAAAAAAATAGTGACTTTTTAGTAAAAGTTACTGATCATGCTGTACAATACTTAATTTTGTTAAATTTAATATAAAATAAAAATCGATGCCAATTCATTGGCACTTATTATCTTCCTCAATTATTTATTCCAATATCCTATAAGCATTGAAATAAAATAATAGGAAATAAGCTTCCGTTTAGAAGAAACAATGTTGTTTTTAAAATACTGTGCAAATACCATTTCTTTCAATTGTTCACAAAAAAAAGCATCAGAATTCTAGCTCAAACGTAGTCTCGTATCACAGTTACATTTCATTCGCATACACGGCCCGGGGGGCTAAAATAACGTTGACATGGTAAAAATTTTAATTTTTAAGTCACAGAAAGATTGGCACTGTATTTTTTTTCTCCGGCACAACTTATCTGGCGCGGCACACTTTTAAATTAACAAGGGGGGAAGAGAGAGAGAGAGAGAGAGAGAGTCGAAAATTAAAGCAAGTCAAAAGAAAAGCGCGCGCACCTCTCAGCAGTTTTTTCCGCAAAATTAAGAGAGCGAAGGGTGGTGGTGGCGGCGGCGGTGGCCGGGTAGGAAATGAAACTTCACTAGCAACTGTTACACAAATTAAATTATATTTACCTTCAGGAAATGTCGCCACTTTTCATAATGGCCTCCTTGACCGAGCTCAAACTGACTCGACGATAATATTTTTCAAAATAGAAAAAGAAAAAACTCGAGCCCCGGGGACAAAAATAACCGTCCTTTGAAAATGTACCGCAAGCTCCGCTCCGCGAAAAGTCGACTCGGCTATCGCGGGGCTGTAAAATAAACTTCGAATTCGACACTTTTGATTTAGGAACGAAACGAGCGACAGCAGCAGCAGCAGCAGCACAACGGGGTTCGAGTGACACAATCGTCGATAATTCGAGGGCTCGGAAAAATTACTCTCCCGTAGCATGCCGGCATAGAAAGGCATGCAGAGAGAAATATCACCCGAACCATTGTTAATTTTAATCACGCAAAAAGCGTTATATCGACTCGAGCGTTTACAGCCGGAGCTCTCTCGTGCGGTGCTCGCGTAACACGAAGATCCCGCCGCTCGCTAAACTATTTTCGGGTAAATAACTATCGCAGGCTTGTTTTCGCGAGCCCTCGCTACAACTCATCAAACTCGAAAAATCGCTGACCCAGTTGCAGCTGGTATATATACTATATATATAGCCTCTCGGCGCCGCCGCCGCACACTTTCTATCCGTGGCGCGGCGGCGGCGGGCGCCCCTGTAAACTTCCAGCGCCTCCTCGCTCCCGACACTTTATATTCCCTACCCGGACTGGCGAACAAATCTTCCGAGCGTAAATGCCATTTGAAACCTTTTCTCTCTCTCTCTCTTTCTCTCTTCCCGCCAGCGCACCTCTTCCAATTCTAATCCCCAAAATTAATTTCGGCGGCGTGAGAGAGAAAGAGAGAGAGAGAGGGAGACAGAGAGGTGGAAGAAGCGAGAACGAGTCCATTCGTTAATCGGCCTCGCAGCTCTTTTGGCTTGGCCCAAAAAACTCACGGCGTGCAGCAGCCGCCATTCTGCGCACTGCATAACGAGAGTGGAAGTGAAAAGGCGAAGACGCGGGCCGAGATGGAGGAGGAGAAGGAGGAGGAAGAAGAAGTGAAAGAAAGTTTCTTGATCGCGACAATGCCGGGCGACGAACAAAACGAGGAGCGAGCGAGAGAGCGTCGCCTCGCTGCACTGCCAGCCGCTCCGATGTATATATGTATACGCGCAATACCCAGACCTGCAACTCTATACCCGTGTTCCTGTACATATACATATATAGTAAGATGCGCGGGCTGGTCGCGAGCTGCGAGTGCGAAGCAAAAGAGGAACAAGCTGGAGGTTGGGGGCGTGGGAGGCGAGCGAAAGTTGCGATTTACTTTGGATTACGTGATTCGCGAGTAATCTCAAAAGCCGTCAGTTCGATTCTCTACCATTCAGCACCAACTTTGCCATCTCCTCCGCGCGCGACTGGACCCCGGCAGGGGCAGCAGTAGTAGCTCTCCCCGAAGGGAAGACCGAAGCGCTCGCTGCAGCTCTTAATTGTAATTGTCGATGGCGCCGCTTCTTATCTCACTCTCGTCTCCCTTCATTCTCCTCTCTCTCTCTCTCTCTCGCTCTCTCTCTCTCTCCCTCTCTCTCTCGAGCACTCTAAGCACAATGCTCGCGGGCCGCGTTGTTTCCATTTCGGCGAGCGAGCGAGAATCTCGTTGAAATAATGGAAGTGGCTGCCGCCGACGCTCGCGCTAAGTACAGGGGTCCGAGATGAAAGTTAAAAATTGCACGCGCGCCTCTGCGAGAAAGAGGGAGAGAGTCTCGAGTGAATCGAGAGAGGAGAGAGAGAGAGAGAGTCCCGAAGGAGAAGAGTCGCAGCAGCAGCAGTAGGGGCGCGGCTTCTTAGCGATGAGAAATGTCGAGGTCTTTTGGCTTATATAGCAAGCGGAGCTGCTGCTTAAGACCTCGAGTCTTGGGAGTCGAGAGGAGAAGAGGAAAGAAAGGAAGGTATAACGCGCTGAGGTGCTAGTCCGCGTCAAATACTTGGATTATGATGGAAATGCAGCGCGAATCTGTTTTTTTTTTTTTTTTTTGTTTTTTTTTGTTTTTCGACTGCTAAGGGCTAGTATTGATAGCTGGAGTGGTTGGCGAGTTAATTGCGCGACCGAGTTCGCGGGAATTTTTGTGGACTTGTTGGAGTTAATGATGTAGATGCGGTATACCTATTGGATGCCTAGTTATTTGCATTGTTGAGGATTATGCAAAATTTTAATCAAAATTGGGTCGAACGGTTTACCGAGTTAATTAGGATTATATAACAACTTACACAGTTAAAAATTTGTGCATTACTTTTAATGTACAATAACAGAATCTAGGTTCCGTTACGCACAATAGATTCAATGCGTACTTACATTAAATTTTAGCAAATTAATTATCTCTTTTAAATTTTTTCATTCAGGAGGTTCAGGAGTGTATTAAAAGCATAGAGAACTGCGTAAAATTAAAGAATAATGTATTTTAGAGCATTGAAAATCATCCTGAATTTTTTTAATATTTGTTACCAGAAAGAAAATAGAGTTTGAAATGTGAACTTTTGACGTAAGTTCTTATGGGGAATAGCACATTTTGGTTATAATTTGTTATAAACAGTATATGAAAATATGCACAGATGCGAGAAAAAACTAACAATTCAATAGGGAATCAAATAATGAATACATTTGGTCCTTGATCGAAGATTGCTACCGACCATTTCAGAGAGAAACAGTTGAAAACATTAATAAAACATTGAGTTTGTGACCGATCGAGAAAGAGAGCGGTAAGCGGATTCACGCGCTTTTTTCTATACAAGTGTATTAAATTTAAATCTGCATTACACGTACGTGCAGAAGTTCCATTTTACACCCGTATAAGAAATAATGTTTTTCCCTGGGCGAAAGTACGTTCTCTATTGTTCATAAAAAGTCTAAAACCATCGTTGCTGTTTTACAGTTGTCAGTTACACTACGCGGCCATTTAATGTCTTTTTTAACATGGACCATATTCTCCATAACGTTGAAGGTCTCAATTTTTCTTTTAAGCTATTAAAGTACATGATCATATTATTTTCATGACAGCTTGAAAGATGTTTTTTGTTTTCATTCAACCACTTTTTGTATGATTCGTACACTTGTAAATATCTATCTGAAGATTTCTTTGGTAGCGTCTCACTACTTATTATTAGCTGTGCTTCTTTATCGAAATCTCTTACAACTTCTTCTTTGCCTGTAGAATAATCATCACCATCATCTTGTTAAGAGATTTTTCAGATTTTTTTCACTGCACTATTTATTTGAACACAATGATGTAGTTTGTAAGTTAGATTACTAAAAAATATATCAGTTAAATTTTCTGTGCATATATATGCTCAACGATAATCAAATATTACGATAATGTTACACATTGCGCCAGTAATAATAATAAAGATTTAACAATAAAAACACCTCTTATCATAAATCAAAGTGCCATATATTGCTTTTACACCACAAAATTTTTCTACGTAATCAAATGCTTTTGTAGTTTTAATCAATGTAATTAAATAATATAGCAACACAAATTCACGGTACTCCCAAAAATTCGTCCAAACTAGTCCGCGGAATTTTTCTCTCGTACAATATCCTTCTCCAGTTCCTCCCTTGTAAAAAACGTCCACGCGTAAAACAATAACAGCAGAGAGTATACGCGCCAGCTTGTTAGTAATAAAAATATATTTTTATTACTGTATCTTTCATTAGTCATGATTAGCACGAATTTCACACTCGCCGAGGTGCATTTAATTAATTTTTCCACGAGTTAACACGGGTCCTTGTACGACAACAAATAAAACAAAGAAAGAACAAGGAGGTCCGGTGCAGCCAGCTCGCTGAACATTATTCATTTCACGCATTTCAATCTTTTAGCTCAGCCATGCACGCGAGTTGGAGAAAGAAAAAAGGTTAAAGAGGGAGGTATAGGTATAGGGTACAAAAACAAGAACAAGAATGGAAAAAATTGGTGCGATAAGTTTTCGGATCGGGGAAAATGCGAGGAGAAGGAACGAAGAAGGTAGGGGGGTGGGTTGGGTTGAACGAGGCAAATGAAAATCGGTCTGACGTTACGCGGACACACTCCACTTGCTACAGCTCGCTCGCTCGGTCTCTCTCTCTCTCTCTCTCTCTCTCTCTCTCTCTTTCTCCCTCTCTTTCGCGAACAGCGCGAGCTTGCACCACGCGGCCATAGTAAATCTTCGTTACTACATTCTGCACCTAGGCTGCACCACCGCTACGAGAAGAGCTACGACAAGAGCTACAGAAGCAGTAGCTGCAGCGCTATATACTTGGTATACTCTCGTAAATTACTGACTTTTTATGCCCTAAATCACCCGACGCAAAGATGATTTAAAATCCCTTGCTTAAATCATTCTAATCCTATCGTACAAGCCTCGTCTATGCGCGCATTATAACTTGCTCTCTCTCTCTCTCTCTCTCGGCACTAGCCGTTAGTCAGTTGCAGGAAGGGACGAGGTATATGTGGAGGTAGCGAACGAGAGCTCCAACTTATCGACCCGTAGGCGATTCTTGAACGCATCTAGCGCACGACCGCGCAAGGAGCGAAATAAACGAGCGCATTTTATAACCTATCCATATTATATTCGTTGAGCTCGGGTCCATCATTCCTTTCGCGAAGAGCAGAATACACTGTTCGCGACTTTCACCGACCTCATCCTTTTGCTCAAGGTTAACGAATTTTCTCCGATGTCTTTCGAATTTCAAATAGCCGCGAGAGCAGCGGTTGGATACACCGCGGGTGACTATCTAATTTCGCAAATTGCGACTGCAGCTACTCATGCGCGCAATCGTCGCCGCTCCGACTGTGTAAAGCATTTATATACACGAGTGCTCCTTTACGGCCGGCAGGCAACAATTGTCCATTGCGGGGAAACAAAAGCACCGTTGCGCAACAAACGCAATTTACGACTTTCTTAATGACTGAGACGCGCGTGATTCTGCCCCGCAGACACGGAGAAAACAAGATGTCTCGCGATGCGGCGCGTCCTCTTAATAAACCGCGCGTCATTACTTTATGCGTATACCACCTCGCGTTCATCTTATTTCGCCCGTTGCGCTCGCGGAAATGATCTCTCACTTTCGCGTTATCCATCTGACGCTAACTATGATTTACCGCGATTTTATTTTTATCCATCAACCTTGTGCCATTCAGTTTTTAGAGTCCATACCCCTTACATTCGTTCTTTGTCCACTGACTCGATGTGCAACGCATTTAATGTCAAAAATAAACGGAACCATAAACGATACGTATTTATCAAGGTATCGGAGCAGCTATTAATTAAACGTCAGACGCAAGAAATTAAAGCTTATACATCGAATCGCTGGGATATTTAATTTTCCAAACAAATCCCCCCCGTCACGCCGCGTGCTTCTAAGATCGACAACGATATTAAAGGAATAAAACGAAGGCTATAATAGATCTGTATACAAACGATGGCGTAGCCTTATTAAAATCTACTCGACCAATATACATAACCTATGTTCTACCTAGGTAAGTTTTTTTTTCCGAATATGCAGCGAATTATACTTTTCATATTCAGCAAATAAAGTAGCTGCATCCGTTTAACATTTTGACAAGTAATCCAGTCCCTGCGTAGACGCTGTAGCAATACTCGCTAGTTGTTTTTGAACTCCCGTTATGGAAGTTTATTCGATATACTGTATTATTAAAATCAATATCGCTCTCTCTCTCTCTTTCTCTCTTCTTCCCATTCCAATTTCTCACGGGCAATCATTAGAAGGAGAGAAAGAGGAAGGAGGAAGAGAGAAAATAAGAGAGAAAAGGAGAATGAAATTTCCATTATTATCGACGAAGAGGAAAGTTGAAAATCCAACGGATGGAAAATCGAAGAGGGGGGGGGGGGGGGGCGAGGGAGTTGCACAGGAGAGAGAAAGAGAGAGAGAGAGAGGCATCGAGCTCCGTCGAGGCCAGCACAGCAGCACACCGGCATGCTAATAAAGCCCTGGCCAGTGTCGTAAAGAGCACTTAAGCTTCCTGGGAACCGAGCCACGGCTGCTGCAGCTTCGCTCTCTCTCTCTCTCTCTCTGTTCTTGCCCGGCCTTGCAAACATCGGGCTTATGTGTCTGTCGAACTTTCTCCACGCGCGCTCGGTACGTGCCGCCGGCCAACCTGAACGCTCAGCTCTCTCGCTTCTTTCATCCTTTTCTCTTCTTCGCTGTTGCTGCTCTCCTCCTCCGTTTTCTCTCTCTCCTCTCTCTCTCTCTCTCTCTCTCTTGCTGCGCTCGCGCTCTCAAAGCTTATACCTCCTGGCCCGCTTTATTCACCTGGGCTTCTTGGCGCGTGCGAGCCCCTCCCGCCTATAGCCCCTACAGAAAAGCCGCTGCTCTCTTTCTCTCTATTACTTTCCTTCTAAAGAAAAGTTTCGCTTTAATTTTATTTTTGCTTTAAAGGGTATGTATCCGAGGAGAGGCTACTCCTTTTCTCTTAGACTCGCTGCCTCCCCTTTTTTTCTTACTCTAATTTTTTTCTCTTTCTCTTGCCCGGTCTCTCGCGCCTCGGCTCGCTAGCCGGCTAGGCCGAATCTGCTTCTGACATCTCGAGTGCTGGGGATTTGTAAAGAAAATAGTCGGCCCCGCACGGCGGAGCTGTAACGCGAATAATATAGTCGAGGCGGTGAGCACCGTTCGCAGGCTGGGGGCTTGCGAGTCTTCGCGTTTTCCTTTGAATTTTTTTCGCAATGAATAAACTGTATATGCTAGACTTTTGTGCGATGCCCCGCGCGCACCTTGAATTTTTGCCCCGAATAGTGCGAATATTCGCCTGCTTTTTCTTTGCTTTGCTATGGTACATGTGGCGTTCGCTCCTCCTTGTTAACTATAATTCTTGCCTTGTTAATAATTGTCACTGACTTACGAAATGAAATAACCCGAATTAAGCTAGAATTATTAAGACTGTATGTTTATTTTAAATGTGCAAAGGACAATGAGTGCGTTCATAAAAGTTTTATCATTAATTTAGACAACCTAAGACTTTGAAAAAGACAAACAAATTTAGAAGATTATACATTCACTACATATGAAAACTTTGAGCATTATTTTATTTAAATTCCATATTTTAATTAAAGTGCATTTGTAATAATGTAAAAATTTGGATTAATTATTATTATAGTACATCCATTTCATTAAGATTATTACATCATATTTTTTTGTTACACGAAAAATCCATTAGGATACTTATAATTAAATACACTGTAAAAATTTAATACAGGTAAAATGGCATTGTTTGAATAAATTATTATATATTCTTTATTTATTTATTATAATTTATTATTATTATTATTTATTATTATTGTTATTATTTATTTATTATTATAATTTAAAACTTATCAATAGTTTTCAATAAATTACTTTTTAATATATAATATAATAAAATTGAATAAAGGATAATCGTTTAAAAACAATTCAATTAAAAATATTAATTGCTTGTGATAAAATTAAAGTATACCGTTCACTTATCACCCATTCATTACACGAGCAAAGCTTTACACCATTATCGAGGAAAATCCATTTCGAGAGCTGCCGATCAAATTCTTCTCGTTAAGTCACTAAACAATTATTTAATTAACATTGTTCCTTTAATGGATCTACAAAAATATCCAATGTCTACGATGAAAAGTGTTTAATAAGAAAATTCCTCGTCAGTTATAAGCACTTGGGGTAGGCCGTAACGTTGGCTGAAACGTGCGCGGGGAGTTTTTACAGCGCGACAAACTTTTCTCATCAACATCGAATCCTACGTGAAAATTCTTCAGTAAAAAAACTTTTCATTCCAATGGACCTGCATCAACGCAAATCACACAAAATTCTTTCTCGTTTTCAATGCTCATGCTTTACGGTTTTCAACCCCCTCTCGCAGATAGCACCGCGTTACCGCGCGTTAACTGACTTTAAAACTTTTCTAAATTGCGAAAAAATGCACGATTTTTACTTTAGTTCGCCAAGCCAGTTTCAAGATTAATCAGCGTTGTAAAATTTTGATGGATCAATACTCGCCGTACTATTTTTATTCGTAACGAAATTAAAAAAGAATTCTGCATTCCATACAAAAATTTCCTGTTCTGCCCTGAAATAGATTTAACAATAAAAATAACGAGAAAAGCAAATAGAATCTAAAACTTCTAGAAATATTCTTTTTATTCTTTTTATTCTTTTTTATTTGTTATTTTGTATAATATTATATATCTTTTATTTTAATACTTTATTAACGCTTTATTTATTATGTATAAAAAAATATTATCATACGTGAAGGGTTTATTAATTTTAATGAAGCAAACGATAGTAAAAATTGTCGACTAAATTTTCTAATACTAATAAAATGGTCGGCGAAAATAAATTATTATAAATATTTAAGAAAATAAAGAGAGTTAAAAGTTGTAAATATTTAGGAATAATTTTTTATCAGAATCTAAAATGGAAAATACACATCGAAAGCATTATAAATAAAACAAAATATTTAATTTATATTTTTTATAAATTATCAAAGTTTATGCCAACTAATACACTGAAGATGATATATTATGCACTTTTTCACAGTCTAATCAGTTATGGAATAACTGCTTGGGGTGGAGCTTATAAAAATAATTTAAATCTGATTCAGAGTGTGCAAAACAGACTATTAAAACTAGTTTTCAAAAACAATTTTGTACAAAAAAAACCACTAAACCTACAACAAATA
>UELU01140307.1:26363-77598 GCA_900490025.1 Megastigmus dorsalis | reverse complement strand
CTCTCTCTCTCTCTCTTTACCCTCCTTTTTCCGTTACCCGTCGTGTCGGGTGCTTTGGGTGTAGGATGGAAGCTCGTTGGAATCCGGTAAAAACGCGAACTACGTGCAATTCTAAGGTTGTAAGAAAACGCGCGCATAGACTCTTACCACCCACCCGCGTCTTTATTCAAATCCCCTTTGATCTCGCTCAAAGACGTTTCGTCGCCCTTCTGCTCGCTCACTCTCTCCTTTGCATTCACAGCAAATACACGTACGAGATTTAGAGGGACAGAAAGAGTGAGAGAGAGAGAGAGAGAGAAAGAGAGAGAGAGAGAGAGAGCAAAGGGTGAGAGAAAGAGACAGATGGATGTCTACGAGGAAAAGGATAACCTCCTGTATTCGATCATGTTCCGTCGGATAAAAAGCTAATTTCTTTTTAAGTCTTTCTACGTACAAAAGGATGATACAAGTTCCATAGGAATTTTGACCGGGGTCAGTGTTGGGATCCTTTCATTTATTGAAAATTGAAATGCTATTGTAAGATCAATGCATAAACTTATAATAATACTTCATGTTGATTGCAGATACCATAAGAAGCATTGACTATGATTTTGTTTATCATTCTTCCTCATTAGCATTTATTACTCCGCATCCATCGCAGATAAGTCATCTGGGCGTTCCAGACTTGATGAAGAACGACAATGAATCCTGCTCTTTGGTTTCGTTTTCCTTCTCCGGGCATCAACAATTAATATATATCCAAAAACTTTTGTGCTTCTCGCCCCACCCACAATTTTAAAAGTACCAGCAGCAGCAGCATTCCAACTTTCGTCATATATAAAGTTCCTACTCGCGGAATATTCACTAAAATTTCATGAAACCAGGCGTTCGCTCGCTCGCTTGCTCGAGCGTTGAGCGAAATGGAATTTACGAACTTAAAAGTGACGCAGGCCGGCGTGCTTGGAGTAAATGGAATAATTTTTCCACAAGAGTGAGAGAGTGTTTATATACACACACCTAGAGGCCACACCTCAGCGCTGCCGCTAGACTACCTCCAGATATAAATCGGTCAGTGCAATATGCATGCAACTGGAGGATAATGGGGTGGTTGGTGAAACAAGGGTATATAATCCCCTTCCATCTCGTAGAAGGTCTGGTAAACGAGTGTTGCGGGGGTGTGTGGATGGAGGAAACTATGGTAGGAGGGTTAGAGGAGACGCGAATATATAAGGGTGTCACGTGGAGCTGGGGGGGGGGACAGGGGAAGAGAAGGTAGGATAAAAGCATCATGACTTAGTGATGAAGCTCCTAGCGTCGTCGTCGCCGTCGACGTAGTCGTCGTCCTTTGGCTTCGCTCTACGCGTCCTTTCTATACCAGTGCGAGTCTGCTACAACCTTCGCCAGGCTTTTGGTAGTGGGTTGAAGGTACTACACGGCATCGAAATCAGCCGACGTTCGCTGGAAACACGTAGGACGTGGAGATAGGATGCACGAGCTAGAAGGGTGTGGGTGGCATGAGTGTGTGTGAGTGTGTGTGTACCACGGTTTTCTCCTGTCGCACGACCTGTCGTCAGATTGATGGATCAAACGAAAGCCTTTGTGTCGACCCGAGAGCTAATTGACAATAGATTCTATTTTATACATGGTTTTCGCGTGTGGTAGCTTCCGAGACTTACAATTGACTTTGCTCGGTCTTTAAATAGTATTATGCAGACTCTCAGGTGTGGGTTTGTCACTTATTCATATTATCCTGCAATAGTTGATATACAAACTAAAGTCTTAGGATACTGGGCAATTTTTATTTGAGCTCTTACAAATTATACATAATTATGCAAAGGAGATGAATTAGTCCAATGTCTAATGAGGGATTTCAATTTTTTATCAATTACTTGAAAATAGCGAAAAAATTATTTAACTTTTATAACTTCAAATAATGAACTAATAAATGAACTAATAACATACATTTAGAAATTCACCTTGTTTAATTATCGTAATCATGTTGTCGAAATTTTGAACTAATTTATAAGTTTATTTCACCTTGATAAATACATTTGAATACGCGTTCAATATTAGGGCAATTCTTTCAAGCACTCCACTTATCAGTCCATTCACACGACAATTTTACTAGTAATACGGTACAATGTACAATAGGGGCGCGTTAGTCCACGTCGAGTAATATTAACGAGTCCATTTTCCAGTAGTTCAATATCAAGTCTGATCAGAACGCATTTCAATGTAATTACCGCGTCGTGCAATAGGTGCCCCCCATTGACTGAGCCACCGACAATAAGGCAACATTGTTAGATATCGCGCTGCTGCGTGGGATCATTTTATGGTTTCTTTGCTAATTCTCGACTGTACAGTGGCGCATCAATTGGCGATTTTTCGATGCAAATGTGAAACTTGCAAATGTAACCAAGAGCTTTCATGAGTTATATTGGCAATTCAATAAATCTGCTTTTTATAGTACTTTAAGTTCACGGTACAGTCAGGGTGTATCATTAGCTCAAAAGTAGTTGTATTACTCGATGATCATAAATAATAAGTTTTAATATTTTTACCGACTTCAGAATTAACTTTATCTCTAACTCATTAATTTAAAAACAATAAGAACGACAATAAAAATGAAATGTCTGTATGAAACTACATAAAAAAATCCAATGATTGCAGTAACATTGCAATAATAAAGTGACAATATACAAGAGTCAAAAACTTATCAGCAGAAAGCAGAGATTCCACAAATATAATATACACCCACACGTATGTACCATAATGCGGGCAACTTTTATCAAATACCCAAGCGTCACGGTAGATAGAAACAATCCGAGTATAAACGATTGTTCTTCCTCTTGCATACATATACACTCACACATACACAGAAGCATGAACGTGCGAGGGTAGTAGTACATATGTGCCTTGTAGCTGTGTTGTGGAGTTTGGGTAGAGGGTAGGGGAGGGCGGGCTAATAAAGGGCGCAGCATGGCGCCTAATAAACCGGACGGGCTTATAGTCCCCCGATCCCTCGGCGTCATCACGGTCGAAAGTTAACGTTCACCACCACTATACCTCATCTGTATTTCCGCTCTGGCGTACGTCGATCACACGTTTAAGGCTGAAATATCCGATATGAGAGAGGAGACGGGTCCGATCAATAACCTCATATGCGCATGTGTGTGTAGGCGAGCGTGATGTACAAATTTTAAAAGTAAAGTATCCCCCCCTTCGATATTGTAAGATTTAAGAGCTCTAGAATTTGAGGTTTTTTTTCCTCCAGTCTGGTAATAATTCGACCGGATTTGACGAAAGTTTTATGACAGTAGATGGGACATTAATGCTCTTTCTTTCTTTCTTTCTGAAAATGAAGTGGTGGTAATGAAGCCTCGAGATAGAGAGGAAGGTAGGATATTGTTTCAGCCAACTCGAATATTAGTAGGTCAAACGTTCACGGGATATTTAGGCCAGTGAGAGTATTAAAGATTCAATTCGTACGAGCTTTCGTATGGAAATGGAAAGTGGTTGGGCGGAATTGACTTTTACATGTGACACGATTTTATAAAAATGCAAATACTTTTTATTGAATTTTCAGACAGAAGAAATGGGATTGCACGACGACAAAAATACTTGTTAAGTTAAATCTAATTTCTGGTTAATTTTTTATTTCTTAAAAGTTTTGTCTTCGCAATAATTCGTTATCTTAAATGTACATTTTCATGTATATTACAGCTTTAAGTTAGAAATTCATTCTTTGAATAACTCTAATAAATAATTATTCATAAATATATAAAAATAAAAATAAATCTTCAAAAGATTTCTATTATTAAAATCTATATAAATCATTTATGATTCTGTTTATCTTCTATTTATACGAGATAAACAGTTTAATTGATGGGGATTAATATCACCTGTGAGCTGTATAGAAAGACTTTAACCCAGAACAAAAACTATTACGTTTTGCAGTAATAGTAAAGACCTTTCTTAACGGCACCAATTCCGGATCAATTTCAGGACGCATTGAAGTTGCGCAAGCAGCGTGCTGAGGAGGAAAACGCGAAATAGAGAACGATCTCTCGACGTATTTAGCAAGGACCGACGGGTATACGTTGGTTGAACGTTGGTAGACGGGCTGCGCAGATGTGGTGGGGGTGAGAGAGTGAGAGAGAGAGAGAGAGTCAGAGTTGGGGGTAGTAATGGAAACTCCGGAATAATTTCTAGTTATACTTGTAGAGAGGAGGATGGGTTGACGGGGTGGAGGGACTATAGCGACGTGCACAAACACACACGAGAGCTCCACGCTTGTATACCGATAGAAGCAACGGCCCCGGAGTTTCGCGTTGCGAAAGCGGCACACGACTACGGGCTGCTGCTGCTGGAGTAGTGGCGAAGGAAGTAGAAAGTGCCTTCAGTGACGCGTATCCGTGTTTGTTGAGACGCGCATACATTACAGGTAGAGGACCTCATAGCTTTGGAGAATTTAGATATTTAAGCTCGTGCGTCGTCGTCGACGTCGTCATCGTCGTAGTCGCTCTATCTCGTATTAGGGTTTACGTATAGCGCATATTTAACGGATTTCTCCAACTAAAAGCGACACGCGGTCTGATCTCAATTACAAATTCATTAAGCGATGCTCTCTATATAGATACTTGAGTTGGGAGAGGGGATTAGTCGACGCGACGCTTCGACGTGACTTTGATGCGTTTTTGCTGAACGTGCGAAATTTGTTGATACATCTACGGTGGGCTGCGTGTACATGAGTATAGTAATTATTTAGCAAAAAAATGCTCGCGGAGTTGCACGCCCTTTACAGTATTTGCATAGAGTTTTTTTGGCGCGTCTCTCGTGAGTACACAGCAACTGTAATTTAAAGACAAACAGATGAACTTGGAATGTTCATTGTACTTATTCCAATTAGAAAACCGCAAAAAATGTCATCCTCTCGCTTAGTAATTCCTCCTCTTTCCGATGCACCCAACGCATCAGTCGATCGATCCACTAAAATCTCATAACACTCATTTTCACTCAGTGGCCGGTTGCCCGCAAGCGTTTGCATACCCATTGCACCGGAGCGAGAGAAAAAATGTCACGCAAACGACTACAAGCGCATTCTGCCCCGGTGAGCAAGTTTATCGCTAGACGACTAATGTTACAGTCGTGTACACTGTATGTGTGTGTTGATAGTGTTCGCATACTCTCTCTCTCCCTCCTCCTCATCTCTCAACATTTGCCTGAAACACCCCTTTCCCTCAACAATCTTTGACCAAACAACTGGACTCTACGGACTCGCCGTATCCCTAATTTTGCTTTCATCAAAGAACCTCGTTTGGCAGCCTACTTGCGTCACAGTGAGTCGACCTACACCTGCTGCTCGGCTATTTTTATTCAGCTATACACGTTCAGCTGTGTTGCTGCTTGTTTTATTTTTTATTTTTAGAAAATGGGGTATCTTGATTTTGGAAGGGTGTGAAAGGGAATTAAATATTATTGCAGTAAGGTCAATTGGGAAAAATCTAGGTGAAGATGGTTTATGTTTTTTGGAAACAGGTCGATCTTGAAAGTGAATATTTTAAAAAAATACGAAGGGTGGGATTTTAGTTTTTTAAAACATTTATTTTGCATGATATTTGGTCCTGTTTTTACATAAATATCATTAAATAACGGTGTACAACTAGTTAAATATTTGTAAACCAATTGTGGAAGAGTAAGACTAAAATTTCTTAAAAATTAAAACGCAGGGGAAACTTATATTTTGTTCGTTCATTTACGGGTACATCGTGGTCACGTACGTTTTAATTAACTTTTGTATTGATATTTAAACAACTAACTATTGCTGATATTCATCTATACAGAATCATAATATCTTTCGAATAGTTTGGCTTTGTTAGGTATAAAATCTTCTCTGTTTGTTAAATTTTAACTATATTGCTTTCGTATTACTAAGCGTGCAGCTACTGGAACTTTAGCCTTAAATCCATTCAGAAATGACATTAAATAATATTATATTACAACTTTTTATTAAAGAATTAAGACTTTTAAATAAAATTTTTTATTTTTTTATCTATAAATAATTTATTGCAGTAAGTTTAAATAATGTACTTCTAGTATATTCTATATAAGAAAAAACTAAAATTGTTATTTATATAATTTAGTACGTTATATTTGGTATTTGATATTTCGTGTAAGCAATCTTAATACAGTATTTGATATTATATGCACGTATTTATCACCAGATCTTCAAGAAATAAAAAGTCTCGTTTTAGAGCACGCACAGGCGGTAAGGTGCAAAATGCCACTTCTAACCCCTCCGGGGTTCTATTATAACGTAATAAAAATGGAAATTTAGATCGTATTGAATAAGATTCATAGTGAAAGTTTAAGTCGATGGAGCACTGCATCGAGCGCCGTTGAGTATGCCAAACAACACATAAGTACCAGCAAGGTCGATTTCTTATGACAAAGCGAGAAAAAGGGAGTTACAAGTAGACTTGACTTGAAAGTCAGGCGATGCGACGATATTGTCAAGTGTCTGAATGCAGGTCAAAATTTCAAAAGATATATCCTATATGCTATTACTTTATAAGGTTTACTAAAAATATAAAAATTATTATTATTCAACTTTCTTCAAAAGCTTATTCAGTTTTTAAATTATTTAACATTTACAAAAAAAAATTATATAATAAAGTGAATATTATTGTTTTATTACTCTTTATCGATTTTTTCAAATCTTAATTGTTATGTTTCTTTTAATTTTTAATCTCTTATCCAGTCATAAAAAATTAAATAGACTTTAATTTCATATAATTTATTATATGATGAAATAAAATAAAGCTATTAATTTTAGATTTACCAGACAATAGAGTTATTAACTGTGATACAATAATAACGGTCACCAAATATTTGACGAAGGTTCGCAGAAAGTTCTCTATCCACTGTCAATGTCTGCGACAGTTGAACGTAAATAATAATCGCCAATAAATTAGTGAAAGCTATAAGCAATGGAGGAGATGTACATAATCCCGTATATGCCGGTATAGAAACTGAGGCAAGGCAGGAAGATAAGATACGAGTGGGAGACGGAAAGTGCAGGGGTAGAGGGCACGCATCGACTTGTCGTTAAGATCAGATTTGCAATCCTCGTGCGGATGGCAGCTGAGTCCATACCAGCTCTGATCATATAATATAAATTTCGCGGATCTCGCAAACTCAACTCTAGCAGCGCGGCCAAAGATTTACTCTGGCATTTGTAAGGCTCAGATATTAATTCATTCTCTACCGCTCCCCTTAAAATTTTAGGAGACGAACGAGTTATGGCGCCTCGTTTATCAATAATCCAACGCGTTAGCTCGATCTGACGCTGCTTAGCGGTGGCGCTTTAATACGTTAAGAATAGTTAAGCTCCTTGGCTTAGAATAGAGTTGTTTATGTTCATCTATTAATGCCGTTTCGTAGAAACCTCAGCTGGAACTTTGCTTGATTGATTGATTTCATTTATCTTATGATGAATCCTTGTTATGCTTTTTTCTTTGTTATGTTGCGGTTATCAAAATGTTAGATAATTGACACCGTGATATATCAGACATCATGGATTATTTTTTATGTCTTGCATATATTTATAAATTTGAATCCTCAAAATTAATTACATTGAAATCATTTTATAGAATTTTGTTGTTAAAACGTTCTTAGATTATAGTGAAATCAAGCACTGGCTATCAAAGGTATCATTACGAAAGTCCGTCGTAAATTATACGAACCCTTCCAAGGGCTGAAGTGGGCAACTTAAAAACAACAAATTTGCATCGTAATGTGACAGTTTTCAATCAAAGTTTTAATTGGCAAAATTGTTGCGGCAATAATGAAAGGCCCGTTTCCTTACTTTTCGAACGGTCACGACTGCATACAGCCTGTTATTCAAAGACGCTTTAGAGTTCCTCCCCAGTTTCGCTAACTGCCGGTCACTCTTCGTAAATAGTTGTCCCTTTAAATTCCCGGTCACAACGACAATGACGGTATTTCGACTATCCTCTGCCAGCAATTCATCTAAACCGTTTGCTTCCCGCATAACCGTCCTAAACATTGCCTGCTGAGAAAAAGAATCTCCGGATAAAGTACTTTACTGCTGTTAGCAAAATTCATTTTCTATAGTATTAACTAACTTTGCATCTGTAAACTTTTAAATACGCCCAATAGAAGATAATATAAAAACTAATTTTATTATAAATTACGCATTTATTCGGTCTTAAATCTACTTGAATAAAGTATTTATGTTCAACATTATTAGTTATGAACAGATTATTACTTATAGATTTGATAAAATTAGTGAATTAAAGTATTCTATGTGATGTTTACTGATTGACCAGATCCTACTTTGTAAAATTGCATTCTCTACAGATATTTCTAGAACAATAAAATTCTGTAATGCTTCAGAAGTAAAAAGTACCAGCAATATCTTTGAAGCTTCAGAAAATCATTCAACTCGTAACACGTTTTATGTCTCCACAAAGCGTTGCCAAAAGCAAACAGCCTTAGTCGCATTAAAAATTCAAATACACTGGAGAGTAGGAAGGGAAAAAAAGAAGCTCTAGTCAACCCTCGTCCTCGTCATCCTCATCATTGCTTACCATCTCCTTAAGCGCATACACACCCAACAATGCAGTCTCTACGGAGAGAAACTAGCCAACCAACGGATCGCTGAGACTAGAGGGGGTGCAAAACCCCCGTCCCATTTGGTAACCGACTCACGTAATTCAGTGATGACATCACGCGTGAAGAGCACAAAATATAAAGCCAAGGCCCTCCTGCGCTGGAGAAAGGTAGCCAAAGCGCGCATGGAAATGTATGGCCACGCTGCTGTGCACTTACGTCGTCGTAAAATAGCGGGAGCGCCAGAGAGGAGGGAAGTGGTGTTGGAAGGGTCAGAGAAGCATCATCGGAAAATCGAAGCAGCACCAGACCTGAAGAGGCAATAAGAGAAGAAAGAAAAAAGCCAAAAGATATGAACGGTCTTGGCTTGTAATCTAGATGTGATGCAAGCACGTGTGCGTTGCCTAAACGCGAATCATTGATAGCTGTGCCCCGTCTACGATGAATAACGTATGGCGACTCGCGCCCCCTCTAGTTTTCTGTTTGCCCTTTTTAGGTCTCTCATGGCTGTGCGTGACTCCGCGATTGCCTGCCTGGATAAAACAACGAAATTTTTATGGCTCGTGTCCAGGAGTATGAAGGGTCGATGGTGCAAGTGCCTAGTTTTTTTCTAGTCCTGCCTTTTCTCCCTTTCTCAAGCATATTACAGTCCACCAGCTTGATTATAAGGTAAATTCGAAATAAATAGATCGAGAGTAGCAGGATATTTTCCACTCTAATCTCAATTAAATTAAAAGGAAGCGCGGATTGTTGAGAATGGTCTGCGGCCTTGTCTGTGTATGCTCGTATTTGAGTTGTGGTATATACACCGACGGCGAGGTTTTAAAGAGAAACGGGAGGTTGAGAGGGTTTCGAGCACACTTGAAGCTGGATCAAAGAGAAATTACATATTAAGAAAATATGAAAAATGCGTTCAGAAGGGAGGATTATTTGAGCTAGAGTGTGCAAGAAGATAAGATGAGGTTACTAGACGTTAAGCGCAACGAAGGATCATGGGATGTAATTTTAAGATTAACGTCGACTCATCAGGATATAATGGTTTGCTTCGATTGTAAGGTAATGTAACGAATGAATTATGAGAGGACACGTATGATTTGCGTATTAGTTGTTTATTTATGAGATACGTTGTTTATAGCTTGCTGAGAATTAGATACTGGATACGAATAACGCCTTAAATATAATTAGAATAAACAAATAATATATCTAGTTAATTTGTATTTTTAATTTGGTTATGAACATCTCTGTTGTATTACACATTATAGGTAAATGATTGAATATTCATTCGGTATTACACGACATTAATTAAGTGTGTGCGCGCTATTAATATGCTCCAAAATGCATAGCTAACCCGCACATTACTAACTCATAAAGTTAGTACAGAGCAACTGTCGCCCAACTCCGCGAGTCAGAAGCGTAAGATTCGACCAGCTACTGCTGTTTTCCCCCTTCTCCTTAAGATTATCGTAGCATCAAATCTAAGTGTACAGGGGACACATACATATATTCACACATGCAGCGAAACACAGAGCTAGAGAGAGAGAGAGAGAGAGAGAGAGAGAGAGAGAGAGATAGGGAGAGAGAGATAGAGAGAGCAAAGCTAAATTATTAGGGTATCCTATAATTGGGCAGCCAATGGCTTGCGGTAAATCGGTACTTGCAACAATATCGTTACGCCAGACGCTACATACCTCCCCGCATCGTCTCCCCCAACTTACCCTCGTCGACGTTCAGCTTTGCAATACCGTGAGAGGGTATCTCGCGGTCATATATGAATTGGGAGCCGAGAAACCGAATACACGGGGCATTACTCTTCTCGGTGGAAACTAGTAGTCTTAATAAAAGCAGGTTACATTGTTTGCGAGGTATTCCGATGTTGTTTGTTGGGGGAACCAGGGCTCTGGGTAATGAGTAAATATGTCTAAGGCTGAGAGATTTGTTGGTGGTTTGATGTCGCAGGGAAATTATTGACACCTACTAACTTTTGGTTATGTACATAGAAATAATTTAAAATCTAATTAGATAAAATCAAAACGAATTGTATACATATATTTAGAAGTACTATTTAAAATATTGTATTTTAATTTTAAAATGAATCATAATTAACACCGGCAATTAAATACTTTTTACAAATGGATATAAAAGTTAGTCAAAGAAATTAGAATAAACTTAATATACGTAATGGGTAAACATATAATCTAATAGTCAATTCAATCAGCATCAGTAAGTCAAAATCGCCTTTATCCATCACACAGCTCGTATAAAATAGAGAGCACAGCCGCCATTAAATAAGTTAATACAGATTTTGTATGACAATTCATAACTCTCCATTTAATTTCCAGTACAATCGTTCACGCAGCTCCCAATGATCGATTAGATTCCCCCGATGATAGTTATAAAGCGAAGGGGTGAAAAAGCACAGAGAAGGAGGGTGAGAGAGGCTCTGATCGACAATACTTACGGGGAGCGATATAACGTCGCTGCTGCCGCGGCTGTGCCTCTATACTTCAGAAAAGGGAACGACGAAAGCGATTTCTCGAAGGTATAGACACGGAGTGTAGCTCCGAGCAAAGTGAAAAATGCACACGCGGGAGGTAGGAGGTGGGGAGAGTCTCGTCGGACGTAATCCATTTTTCATCGCCATCTCTCTTTCCCCCCCTCCCTCTCTCTCTCTCTCTCTCTCTCTCTCTCTCTCGACTTTTGCAAACACGTACGAAATTTTTCGCGCACGTCGTTATATCCTACATAAACTGGTTTATTAAACAGTCAAGACGACGGTATCGCACCGTAACGCCATATATACTTATTTCATGTGTCTACTGTCTGTACACGTATACAGATACATATATACAACAAAGGTATAGCTTGGAAAAAGAAAACATAGTTTCACAGGGGAATTACAGAGTCTCTGTCTCTCTGAGTGACGTGAAATGGCGAAGCTCTTAATCCATGGCCACTTTTCGCTCTTTTTGGTATGGTTCGTGTACGTGTGCGTGTGTGTAGGCATATACGTCCGTGATGATCGACAAACGGCTCGAGTGCTGGAAAAATGGAAGCGTTGGGCGCCATGTCCGATATACGCATACACACACACACATGACCTGTCGAGATTTTAATCTCGTTAATGACCTTAGCTGCTTCGAATGATGAGTTGAAAAAGGGGAAGAAAAGCGAGCGTTGACAAGGTAATAAAAAGCCATGACTTGACAGCTCTGTTCTATTTTCACGTATCGATGTGCGTGCGAGTGTGCGTATACGCGTTTTTCAGTGTTTGTGGAAAACACTTTGAATGCCGGAACGCGGATGACAATGGGGTGTTTTTATGGGGGTTGAGAAAATCTTACGCCGGGTCGTGTCACGTTCCTTTAGCCAGAATAAGATTATTTGGTGCTTTTATTGTGTTGGTTCCTAAATGATTTCATAAGAACTTCTCATATTAAATAAAATTATATTTGATATATCAGTAACGCATTAATTAAATTTCCCATTTAAAATTGTTGCTAATAATCAAGGACCAATAAATTATCGGCCAACTTTTCCAGCACTACAGTCTCCGCACTTCTAAAGTTTCCAAAATGGAAGAAAAAGCAAATCCGGTTTTTTATCGCAAATAAGTTTTAGTGCCGGTAAGCGTATACTGCAAGGGCGCCTTCGCGTTAATAATTGTCTGGGGAATCGCGATCTTCGACTACGGTTACCGTCTACTTCGTATCGAATTTTGGAGAAGGCAAACGGGAAGCAACGTCGACGGTTGCTGCTGCTGCCGCTACGTCGTTATCAGCATCGTATTTCTGAACAGAATTTCCCCCAACATCAATAACCGGAAGTAAAAATGGCTCCTCATGAATTACTTCATTCTACAAGCAAGTAGCTTGTGAGCTATCAATAATATTATATCTCCGCGCGTAGAGCTTATGGCTATAGTAAATACTCTCGAACTTGTTAGTAAGAGGCCATGCTGCATAGCTATTGGACCCGTAAAAGCGCGCCCGCATAAGTATTCCTCGTGGCGACCAACCACCCTAGCGACACGGTGCGGAAAGTTAAAATTTGCCTCATAATGTAAACATTGAAAAACCTGCATACACGCGAGTTCGTGCTCAAACACAATATGCGAAGCTTACGAATGCTTTCTCTTGTTCCTTTCTCGTTTTATTAGGCTCTCTCTCCCTCTCTCTCTCTTCTCTCTTTTCTCTCTATCTTTTATCGCCGCGTCGTTCTCTGGGGCCGTTCTGGAAAACGCACCGAGTTGCGTAAGTTATTTCAATTTTCCTGTTAACGAAAAGAAACATAACGTTTACCTAAAGAGCGACTTCGTATGGGTTTACACATAAAGGCAGAATTGTTTGAAAGTCCTTTCAAAAGTATTGAGACTCGACACGATAAAGGCGGTTTTTTTGTAATTAGGCTCTCTCACTCATTCTACACTGCGTGGCTTTACCGTATAGATCGTCGATAGCATCGACCAACGTCTCGTTCCACCTTTTTATCCCTAGCTTACGTTGTGTGTGCTCTTTTTGTTTTTTTTTCCCTCGCCGAACAATCTACACGTATTGTGACCTTCTTACATACAAACAGATCGCTTTCGATCCATTTTATCATATTAATCGTAGTCTCCGACTCGTTTTTCTTGTCATTATCAAGATGCTTATAAAACACTAGGAATAAATTAATAAAGTGTTATACGATACGAGTCGTAATGCTAATGTTAAAACCAAAAAATATATCCTTCATACTATAATGGTTTTTATGAAACTGAAAATGTTGATGTTTCGTCTGAAACTAAAAGCTATGTCATTTTTAGTATTCGATATCAGATTTTCAAGAAAAAAGTTTACGTTTACAGTATCCTAAAAGCATTTTTTTACTGTAAAAGCAGCTACAGAATATTTATTAAATTTTACTTAATGAATTTCACATTAAAAACTATGCAACGGAAAAAAATCGCAAGCAGAATTTCATGAACCTTCAAGCAAAATTTACCGAATAGCTTGAGCTGAGCTCAACAAGCAAGATGTGATTGATGGTTATAGAACATCTACGGAACTAGTTCGGTATATTTTGCTTGATCAATCGAGTAAAAGAAGTTAGGCATACTTTACCTACCCAATCAAGTAATTATTGCTCGCTTGAGTAATAAACTCTTCTATTAGAGACGAAAAATATTTTATTATTTAATTAAATACTCTGTCAAAAGTGCTTAAGTGATAAATTGAGGGTAATTTATTTTGATTTCATAAAATCGAATCATTTTTGTATAATTGAACAGTTAGGTAAACGTGTTGGTGTCTTTTGTAGGTTAGGTCGCTGCGTAGTTTGTTACACCGCGTAGTTGATTACACCGCGTGCTTTGTCGGTTATACTAGCGACGTTGCCGCTCGCAAGGTTAGGTATACCCACATGCGTATACAGTATATACATTTAGATATGTACATATTAACCAACAAGCGTATTTATATACACAGGGTGTACACATTCGGAAAATATTGAATATAAAATAAGGACTTATAAATTAAATAACTTGAAAAGTTGAGGTTTACATTTTAGTAAAAGAGAGTGTATTGTACACACTCGCGATTGGAAAACGGCAAAGTAATCTTTGCTTGATTATTTAGGCACTTTGTATTTGACTATTATTTCAGTATGTATTGCCGAATATTTTCAGTAACATTTACCCAATAACTTCAATACATTTTGCTTAATTCCTGCTTCAGTGTAATCTGCCCAGCTAAATTAAATTTGCTTGTTATTTTTTCCGTGTGTGGTTGTAAATAATAAATAAAAATAATTGTTAATTTATTTTAATAACGCAGTAATATTCCATTCGTCTTGTTTTATTGCGTCTAATTACATGATATAAATTTCATGGCATTAGAATTAACAGTCTTTATACCTTTGTTGCACCCATCATTCGAATCTTACAAGTAGCACTTTCAAATTAATCTTGGGATGGAATTGCAAGCTCCGTTACAACTCTACAGATGCGCGGCAGCGTCAAAAGTCTTGTAAACTGGCAGAAAACAATCAGGTAGCATTCAAGACTATCAAATCGGTCCCGATTTTGCAACAAAAGTCGCGCCGAACCCTTTCACCTCTAAAAGCTCTGCTCTTTCACCCAAAAGCTTACGGATTCGCGACCTGCACAAACACAACGCAAACCCACATATTAAAGCTGGCAGAGATGGTTATAATCAGTGACGCCCCACTTGCATTAAATTGATCAATGATACTCTTATTGACTAGTGCTCATAGCATGGGACGTATCGCTGTAGCTGTCTGTCGTTACAAGAGCTTTGTACGAACCTTTGTGCATGGGCAAAAGTGAAGAGAGCTGGATTATGCAAAAGTCGGCACGCGGTACTGAAGGGCCAAACATTGTTATACTTATTACGTTACAGGATAAATAAGGGTGTAAACGAGAGATCGATATCGCGCCAAATTTATAATGTTCAAAGGTAAGCTGGTGTTGGGTGGCACGTATTATTTCGAACATGCGTTAATCATTGGGGTTAGAGCATGTGTACGTGTAAGTACGTGTATGTACGTGTTTGTATACGTGTGGGTGTGTGTGTGTGTGTGTGTGCGTGGGTGTGTTTCGGTGCAAAGGCGAAGCTTGGTTTCTGTGAAATTGAACACTTTTGTTTAATGTCCGTCGTTAAGAAACTTTATCTTGGCATCTATTCTTGTGACTAATGGCGTTCGTTCCGTAGGGTGTATAATTCTTCAAGTATTTTTAACGAAAAAAAGGACAAACGAGAGAGAAGCAGAGCCGAATCAGTCTGTTCAAATAATCGAGATCTAATTATAAACCCTAAGAAAATTAAAAAACGTGACAAATGACAAAAGGATAATTATTAAAAAAATAAAACTAAAATTATTTTCTCTATACAAATGTGTCGATGATTAGGTAATGTTTACAGCAACTTAAATGTTAATAAATAATTTGAAGATGAATGTGATGCATCTTTTAGTAATCAAAAACTGTGTTAATCAATATTTTATTCGCTATATTTATATATATCTTCACTGCACATCAACAAACACTGTATTAATATATAATTTACAACCAACATCCATTGAATCAATTACGGTTCGAAGCCATTCTTTTATAATGATAACATATAACAAAATCAATTCCTACGAAAGCGAAAGAATATCTCTCGCTCAGTTATAAATGATTTCTGATTTTAATGCATGCGGAACACTATCCTTCTCAAAAGTATTGTCCTTTCGAGATCAATTAATTCGAAATGAAAGGGTCTCTTTTCTTCCAAGTGCGCAATAAAACTTTCGATTCGGCAGCAGCAGAGGCAGCAGGCGGTAGACGATGGCGAAGGAAGAAGAGAAGGAGGAGAAAGTGGATGGCACCGGCAGCTGAATTATCGGCAATCGACTTCCGCACGCTCTGCTCGCGATTCCACGGCGAACAGCTAATGTCGAGGTTGGGTACTGGGCTTGATTAGGTTAAGGCGGTCCACATACATATATGTATCCACGTATATACGTGCATTTAGTAAGTGTATGTGTGAGAGAGAGAGAGAGAGAGAGAGAGAGAGAGGATGGGCCCGAAGTACCGGAGAATCGATATATACGCCTCTGCGATCGCGAACATTACCCTGTATAAAGTGAAGTGAGAGCGAGGGAGAGAGCGAGGGAGCGAGAGAAAGAGAGAGAGAGAGAGAGAAACAGTCAGCGCTTTAGTAGGTAGGGGATGTAATACACTGGGTACACTCTTGCGTGCCAATGATTGCATGGTTCTAGGGCGTTCTAACGTGAGAGCGCGTGTGGGCTACTACTCCAATACCATTATAGTCTTGTGGACCACCTCTCTATACACTACGTGTTAGAGTGTGTGCGTGTATCTGTCTCTCGATGTGTTTCTATAGCGCTGCTGCTGCTGCTACTGCTGCTGCTCACGGGGTTTACCTGGATGCATCAGGAGGAGAGAGAACGTCGGGGGGATTACGAAACGTCAATCGCATGTGTCCTAATCAGGGCTAATGTCCGGTGTGCTCGCTCAGCCGGGCGAAGACTGCGGAGGCATTTTCGGGCCAGTGGTCCGTGGACTCATTGGCCTACGGAGTGCAGAGCAGTGAGAGTGCACCACCCCCTTTCCGATCCTCCCAGCCTAGCGCACACTTATACGGATGATTTTCGAGCCTCCTGCGCAACCTACCGATATGTAGGTAGTGGCCGTGTGTATAGATTTGCGCAGGTGTACGAAGTGGTGAGACAATGGCTCTCTGGCCAGAGATTATGTCGGCTGACTGATCTGGGATTATTTCAGTCCTGGATGCGCGCGCCCATGGCATTTAATTATGTGCCTTTAATTGGTATTGCTGTTGGCGCAAAAGGCTGCGTCATCGTTCTACGGATGAGTGGGTATCGTGCTTTTAGAAATGATTTTTTAATATGATGTGGAAGTTTGCGAAGATTCACTTGTAATTAAGCTTGGGTCATCCGTTGCTATACTACGCCCGTTGTCCGAGCGTTAACAATTTCTAGATCTTATTGCAATTGAATTTAAAATATACCAACTAAACAAAAAATTCTCAAGAAATTGGATTAATGAAAATAATGTAAATGAACACTTAATCAAAGTTTTTGATTTATTACTTTACGTGATATCAAGGATTCTAATTTAGGTACATATTTCATTCCAACCTAGTTATGACAAATTGTACCAGTACAATAACAAGGCAGCTATTTTAATTCAAATACGAATATGTTTCATAGCTATTATAAAGAGGTTGTAATATCATCTAGACTGAAATTCAACCTAAATTATGTACAAATATAATGTAACAAAATTAATCAAGATACACGTAATATCTTTAAAGCAGAATAATTTCTGGTAAAAAGGAATACCGAACTACACAAAATCGTACAATTTAATATCGTGAAACGCATACCCCCAATGAATAATTCACGTTAAATACCTTCGAAACTCATTTCTAGCCATTCCGAACATCCCTTGTATTATTAACGTTTATAACACAGCTACCGCAGGAACAAAAAAAAATACACCACCGAGAGCAAAGCACGAGAAAAAGCGGAGGGAGAAGCGGAGAGGAGGAGCAGCAAAAAAAAACAACGACAAAAAACGAAAGGCACAACGAAAAAAAAGAGGCGTCTGATACTACTCCTTTTCGCTTTTACGATACGGTTGGCTACGCGTTAAGCCGCGATCGACAGTATAAAATATAAATTTCGCGGAGCGCGAGATAAATCCATGGCTGGGCTGGCTGGCTGGCTGGTTGGCGCGCGCGCACAGGTACGTGACGCCTCGGAGCACGAGATATTTTCTCCTCGTTGCAGGGATCGAATCGGGTTTGTTAAAAGCCCCGTGGGGCTACCGTAGCCGCGCAGGAGTTGAAATAAATCCAGGCTAGTCCAGGATATATCTATGTGTTTGTGCATCTGCGTCTAAGTGTGTGTGTGTGTGTATGTGTGTGTGTGTTGTCTGAGCGCAAAAATACAGATATGGCATCGATGTGACCTTAAAGCTAAATAAAACAAATAATCGCCGAAGGAGAAAAAGCAGAGTTGCATGACTGTGTTTGTGTGTGTATATATATATATGCTATGTGGGGGAGGGAGTAATCGACGGAAGGTACAGAGTATGAAGAAAGAGGTGGAAGTATGAAAGAGAACTTCGTTAGATTAAATTCTTGGTGCGTCTCCTTGCGCGGATCTATAAATTCCGGCTATCGTGATCTCTGCTGCCGAAGCCATTTTTCAAAGTTTCTGCAGCGGGTAATCGGAATAACGAGTCTTAAAGAAATTTTTTTCCCTTTCCTTTTAATGTTAATGAGTTTACATTTTATAAGAAACATAAAAGATAAATGATGAAGAAATATTGAAATTGATAAATGAGCTTGAATTAAAGACTAAACTTAGACGGTGTTTGACCTCTTTAGGATTTAATAAAAAAATTTTTTCGTCTTTTAAATAAGAAATGAGTGAAACTAATTGGCAAACCTAGAAATAGTATATGGATTGAAGAATTTGTAGTAATCGTTAAGTATTGATATGATATCAGGTTGAATAGTAGCATGGAATTGTTAATGACGATATAAAGGAATCAAGGATCAAACGTATATTTTTTTTTTATTACTTACAGTTATTATATCTTATAGTGAACAAATATTTATTTTCGTATCAAATCTATATTTGTCGGATTCCGAGCAATGGATATTAAATATAAGATTCAGTCCTTTACAGGAAATGAATTTATAAAGAAAACACGATATTCACTTACAATAGCAGCTGATTTAATAATTTCAATTCAAAGAATTCTTGAAATACGTAGATTATTTTTGGTTGGAGTAATAGGAAACCTTTGCTGTGTAAATTTACATGTCCCAATTTACTAGTCACTCTCCGACTTTAGCACAGGTTATTGAATCCATTTGAGTATATAAGCATTGACTGACATTATAGAGATTATTTTTTTGTTCGCAAAGAGCGAACCGAATGATGGGCGTGCATTCAATCTTTTATGTTTAACATCAATGACAAACAAAGGCGCGGCAGTAATACATGTACCGAAATACTGACCAATCAATAACTACAGTCAGCAAACATCACATTGTCTCGTTAAACAAAGCTTTTCACTTTCAAATGCAAATCTTTTGGGCACGCGTGAATTGATTCAGGACACGAGATGATGTTTATTACCTACAAATGAGATAATTTATTCTGTTCCCACTACTAAAAAAATATTTTTTGCGATAATACTTGAAATTTCGAAATATCACAGTTTAAATATCTTCTTCTCTTCTTCTTATACATATTTAATAAATATCTGTATACTTAAGTAAGGTTTTTAAAATGTACATCAAATATAGTTTATACTAGTTGCAACTCGTAACACATTCAGTTTTCGCAATAAAAAAGGCAGCAAAGCCAGAGAGAAAGTATATAGCAATAAAAATAACTCTTTTACCCGACACGTAAACTCAGCTAAAACTAAAAAGTCTTTACCCAGCAAGAGTCAGTAATGCAATTTTATGTATCCTAAATGCGCAAGACTACTTTAAATGCGAATAAGCTTTCCTCGAATCATTGAAAATATTAACGACTGCTCGAGCGCGCGCCAACACAAACGTTTCGAGCGATTATTAACGAACGCATTGCCGCTGAGAGGATTAAAGGCTCGTTTGCTCATAATTCACTTCATATCGTGAATCTCTACAGCAGCAGTATTGCCAAATTAGTCCCGATTTGCGCGTGCGCGTAACATTACACACAGTGACAGAGAGAGAGAGAGAGAGAGAGAGAGAGAGAGAGAGAGAGAGAGAGCTCGAAATTTCATTCGCGAGGAAAATATGCGCCCCACGGATTTGAAAGTATCGAATTAGCCAACGATTGGCCACCAATTTATTTATCGCGTGCCGCCACCCGCGTATACAGCCGGCCGCAACAAATTATTAACGAAAGTGTCATACTTTTTGCTTATTTTCTTCTTTACTTCTCTTGCCTCTGTCAATTTTTATAGTGTCTCTCCAAATGGTTGGTTGCATTCATTCGAGGATTTATATCGGTTGATCGAGCCGAGTTAATTAATTGGTAGTTGATTAAAAACCGATGTTTCATGCTTTCGGTGAATTATCTCTGATCTTGTGCTCATTTGCCTCACTTAGCGATAAAACTGGTGAGCTACTCGCCGTGTCTTCGTTTGAAGAGTAACGATTTATCAATCAATGTACTCATCGACCCAATATTTAAGTAATCAGTATTACATATTGTAGCGTCGCAAATAAATCTATTTAAATGGTACATTAATCTCTATTCGTGCAATTTTTATTTTACTGTTTACTGCAAGAGCACATAAGTATATACTTTATTACTCAATTTTTTTCTGTATTTATGGACTGTAATCGCATGGATTTCTGTAATCATTATATTATTTATTAACGAAACAAATGCGTTAACTTCAACGCTTTTACGATTCAATACCATGCGACTCAAATTTTTTTCATTAATGAAGAACGCAAAGTCGCATCAAAGCTAACAGCCGCATCATTAATGCATAAAAGAAAAGGGTGTGAGCATCGTAAAAACGTCTTATAAAAATTACAAACTTCAATTATTCATAACTCTCCGTTGTCGGATGAACAACGTAAGCTCAATTTATTAGCCGTCAATTTAGCCGCACGCAGCCCAACAAAACCGACTCTATTATTGCAACTTTTTATGAATGAATTAAGGGGCGAGAGATGCACGGGCAAAGGCGTCGATCTCTCGCATACACACACACACACACACACACACCCATATATATATACACTGGCAGAGAATCGCGCGAAAGTGCGCTCAAATTCCGCGGCACGATCGCCGGCTAAGACGAACGTTTACCAGCTGACTACACCTATTTCAAGCTTTACACGAAGCGAAGGCGAGAGAGAAGATGGACTGTGCTCCGCTGCTACACCGCAGCTCTGTGTGCGTCTGTACGTATAATATATACTTACATAGAAGTTTCTGTGCAAGCGCTGGTTAAGTATCGTTGCACTTTAGCCGAGGCCTCTCGAGACACGCCTGGCACCCGCTCTGTCTCGTATAGTATAGCATAACTGTATAGCCGAGGCGACGCTTTTCACTGCTTTTAAATCTGTTTGCGACAGTTTTATGAATCACGCGACGCCATCGCGCTCTTTGTCGGTATAGGACACTTTTTGTGCGCACTGCGTTTACTGTGCAGCTTCTCATTTAGATAACAGGTTAGGTTGGGATCCCGAGGAAAATTTTCTGCAAGCAATCGATATTTAAATCGCAGCTTTACGAAACCAAGAATTAAATTCGAATTGGAACAGATTGATTTGTTTTCTACGCGAAAATAGATACGAGTAAGTATATATTGAAAGAAACAATCACACTTTTTCACTAAAGTGTTAATTTATAGGTATGTAGTGAGTCGTAGTCGCTTGATTGCTCATTTCATAAAAGATTTTTTTCAATTAGCTCATGTCGTGCAGAACAAACAATATAATCAGCTCAGATTTTAGGTAAAGAGGTGGCACAACCGTAGAGAAATATAACTCATAGCCACTCTATTTTTTATAACAGGCTTTTTCGGAACCTTCCGATTTGATGTCTGCACGCGAATCAACGACATTTCACGTAGAACAGTCTCTACGCTTCCACGCTCCCTCTCCCTCGCAATCGAAATTAACGAGTTTTTTCTTCTTTTTTATACCCGCGAACTTACAAATTCAATTTTTATGTACTTTTAATATCATTGTAAGTACTTTTTAAGTATACACCTTGACGGAGGAGATCATTTATTTACGGGTATTACTTGGGAGAGAGACAGAAAGAGAGAGAAGGTTAAGCTCGGAACTCGGCTTTGCTTTTGTAGCGGGGAAAATTAATAAAGTTATCAAAGGAAACGAAGTTTATGATAAGGCATGAATTATGGTAGCCAGCCTGCGCTCGTTATAAATAAAACCATTTTTATGTTTAGAAATAATAAGCGAGAAGTGCAAATTGTATCATGAAAAATTGATACCCTATATTAAAAAGCAGCGATTTATCATTTATTCGATGCGTTAAAGTACACTTCTTGTCATAGTATAGAAATAAGCTGACATTAATTTCAGTTATGCAAATGTATTCTTGGATATAAACTGTAGGGCTTAAAAATTTATCAAAACAAATAAAATTCATTATTGTAAAATTCTTCAAAAATTGAAATTATATTCGTCGTAGCAAAAACATCCTTATTTAAAAAATTTTTAAATTATTCAAGAATTATGTTCTATAATTGATTTTTCAAGTATTGCCAGTTGCTTAGTCAGTTTAAAACCAGTATTAGGTCAAATTAACATTTTAAAAACACATCAATGCATATAGTTGTTCTACAAGAATTCACACTTTTTAAAAAAAAAAAACACCACATTGTCAGATCATAAATGAAAAAAAAGGGAATTCAAAAGCAAAACAAAAGCGGTCCAGGGTTCGCGTATACGCGCCCGAAAGCAATCCGCGTAGGTGGACTCGAGGGCCTCCTTAATTTCCAGAGAGCGCGGCTTATTCATGACCATTTAGCTCGTTGCGTCTGCGTACACACTTGCGCGAGCTTGTTTGTGTCTGTGTGTGTGTGTGTGTGCGTTTGTGTGCACGAGTACGGCAGAGGCGTAATCGTGGCATCATTAAAGTCATTAGCGAGCGTCGCGTCGCGTCGTGGCTCCTGTGCCCAACCCCCATTGCATGTATATTCCCGTCTCTGACCCTGTGCGTCTCATCTACGTCTGCTCCTGCTGAGCTTTGCGAAATGTGTATACGTGTATTTAGCATCCTCTGATGTCTTTAAGGGGCAAAAGTATCGATAACAAGGTGCTACGCCTAGATCTGCCTAGATCTGAAGTTTAAAAGTTTCTCGGATGATTTATAGTGAAAAGTTGAATTTTACGTTTTAAACGATAAAAGTCAGGTCTTATTGCTTAAAAGGTTAAACTAAATAGTTTTTCAAAAAAGTTATCAAGATCTCGTAGCGAATTCTGATAGGATAATTAATTGAATTGCATATTCCAGAAGACGAGCTTATGTTTCAAGATTATTTCGACGTAAAATTGTTACGTATACATATGTACAACTTACGCATGTGCAATACAGTTTCCAAGCTTGTTATTGGTCTACATGTAGGTCAGTCCAGCCCTCTGAGGCTTATGATTTTACAATTTCTGGACTCTGCACCTTACATAAATATTGAATAAAGGGGCCATAATGAGGCTTGTTTTCATTATAACGTTATTATTAACTCGGCGCATACGGGGTCGAACTTTTTATTTATCAACAAACAAATTTCATATTCGAATTATACGAAAAAGCACGCAGAGTCCAACTTGGCACTCTAAACTTATCGCAGAAGCCTGCAGCAAATTATTTAGTTTGGCTAATTTCTGTAAATGACGCACGCTCGAGTTCCTCGCCTACGTTCATATATGCGCACACGTATGCACATATATCGACACACATAGTGAAATAAAAATCTTCATTTAGAGCCTCGTTGGAGCAAGGACTTTTGAAAATATTGCGAATTTTTTGTTCCACATCCGGCCAATGGCAGAACGGCGCAACTGGGCACAAGTTCGCGAAAAAAAAGAAACGAAGAAACAAAAAAAAAGGAGAGAAAAAGAAAAGCCTGGGGAAAAAAATATAAAAATAGAGAGCTGCAGGTGAAAACTCGCGCGCGAGCACGAAAAGCCGGGCTGTGCAGAGTTGCAGTCGGTCGAGTCTAATGAACGAATGGGCTTGCTCTTTCTCGCTTCTAAAAAAAAGAGGAAGGAAAAAAAATAATAAAAGAAAAGAAAAAGGGCGCTGCTCGTCGCTTTGCGGTCAGTTGCGCTCTCGCTCTCTCTCTCTCTCGCTCTTTCGTTCTGCCTCTCACTCTACTTGCTTGTTTCTTACAGCTTGTATTTTCATCGCATTTCACTTCATCCCCTTCCTTTTTCCACTTCGTGGCTTTTCTATCCCCGTGCTTTTTTTAAGCCCGCTGCCTCTCCCCTTGCCCTTCTTTCATTCGGATTACGACTAAAACTTGAGAACATACTATCTCCGAGTCTTGAAAAAGCAGGAATTCTACTATTTTACATCTAGATCAGGCACGAAATTAAGAAGCTCTCCAGACTTTACCAAGTTATTTTTACATAAATTTTAATCGAATGTATCGACACGATTGCTATGGTCAGAATATGTCATTTGTACAACTGAAATAATAGAGGGGTCCGTGTGCGTAATATTAAACCTGGTATTATTTCAAAAGTCCAATATTTCAAATCCATAACTTTAAAGCTAGCATCGTTAAAGTCTAACGAAAAAATTATAATTTGAGGCTCATCTTCTATTTAATTCGGATTTACTTATACTTTTCTCAGAACTTCCTTGCGCTAAGGAATCGTAATTATTTAAATAACTTTTAAACAAACATCACAATAAATAAACGAATCAAAAAATGTTTTCGTTGCATTCCAACGTTGCAAAGTTAAGATCCATTCAATTCCTTCGTTCACAAATAATTAGTTGAATGTTAAACTGACAAAGATCTTTCTATCGGTCTTACAGTCTAATTAGTTGAATGCATTGTTAATGATTGGCCTGAATTATATTACGAATGTGTTTTTCATATCCATTTTGTCACCGCGATATTATTCAATATACAACTGATAAATTATCCTTATTCAGAATTTACAATATAATTGTCCGCTCCAATTATCGACTGTAAATCAAAATGTAAAATTGTCATAAAATTCGATAATTATATATATATATATATATATTATACATAGCGTAGAGGAATGATTTATCGAGTATATTACCATTATTATTTCGTAGTAGAATTATAAACAAATGCATCATTATTTTACTTAGCCAATATTTGAAACTGAAATTTTGAAAATTCATAATCGTAAAGCTCACGACACACCTCAAGTCACAACTAAACGCTCATCCCAATTTTTGTTTCAGACGCGCGCGCCGCACAAATGCCAAGAAAGCGGCGAAAATCTCTCCGACATTCCTTTAATAAAGACAGCAGAGGTGGGAGGACAAAAGTACAAGAAGATAACGAGCTAAAAGAGATTCGCGGTATAGCAGAGCACCGCGAGCCTCTGGGTGTAAACCAGGATTCCCGGGATTATACGGCGACTCTCTGCTGTGTAACCAGTTTAAAATCCAATGCGTAGGCGGAAGAGAAAGAGAGGAGGGATGGGAGAAAGGAGGATATGAGAGCGTATAGTAGCGGCAGCAGCAGCAGCGAATGCCATATTTGACGAGCCATTTCTTTCGGCCTCGCGCGAGCGATGCGGGCACACGCGGAGAGAAATGACATGCATCGAAACCATGCGGCAGATGCCATGCGCGGCGCAGCAGCTCGCGCAATATACGTACTATATATATACATATGGGTAGGTAATTGTTTTGTACACATTGTTCAAGCTCGCGAGAGAATTATGTATATTGCGAGGTCAATGCGCAAAAGTTGAAACGCTCTTTCTATCTCTCTCTTCTCGGCATGTATTGTTTTCAAATGTTAAGTTATATATATATATTTAAGGGGGTTTTTTATTTCGCTTTTTCGATAGTTTGCCGGTAGCTATAGACCAAGTGTGTGTGTATCTGTGTTTGCCTTGCATACTGTGGCTGCCAGAGTGTGTGTGTGTGCGTGTGCGAAAACGACGTGAATTATGGATTGGAACTTGTTAAAGTTGGGGAGAAAAATTGTCTAAATACTCGGAACTGAACTAAAAATTGTTGGGAAAGATTATTTTTCACGCATCAAGTTACTTTTTATCCGAATGATTTAGATTTGAAATGAATGTCCTTGTTTTTTTATGCATACTTTATTTACTTATTGCCATTCAGTCAAAAAAACGATAATATAAGGTACAAAGTCGCGCATAAATTTCATCAGTTAATTTGTGCCAGCAATGTCGAAATACCTATAAATTTTTTAACGATATTCAAGTCGAATTAAATATGTAATATTTTTCTCGGACACTTTCTAGAAAGTTCATTCCGTACAGTATGTAACGAACATTCAGAATACCTTTTTTTACTTTCAAATCATTTACACTTCAAGTTGCTGTTGAGCAACTGGTAACTGCATGGTAATTATTTTTCATTTGATTTTAATATTCAGAATATCATTAAATAAAATCGAATATTTTATCATATTGCAGTGCGATTTGCGTGTATCTTAACAATGGCATTAAATAATGAATTGGTCAATTTGATTACTAAACGTTCATTGTATCAATCAGTAATAATGTAACATCATTTTGTTTCTAAAGCAATTTGTAATATTGAAATGTAAAACTTATAGATGAAAAATAGATGCTTTTAATATTGTGTATTCGAATAAAAACAATTTATTCATCTCCGATAACTTAAAAATTGATGCCAGATAAATGATTACAGGGACGCTTATTACCCGACAATACAACCCTCCAGTCTCCAGTAAACCGCCGACGCTCTCCATAGGGTTTATTCACCGAGGATCAATGACCCACAGCTGGATTGCGCGCGACGCTCGTCGGCAACGTTGCAACCCCCAACACAAGGCTGGTGTAGCGCAACATGATAAGGGTGTACGCTTTGGTCGGTAAGGCAGGAGGGATGAAATCGTCGGTAACCAACCCCAAGCCAGTTTGAACGTGGGCCGATAAGATACGACGTTATCAACGGGTGTGCTGGCATTGGTATACGTTGATGTTAAAGACGAAGATATTTTAGACTGTGGTCGGTATGGGTGATTACATCGGGTGTAAATGGATATTACAGTGGTATTTTTCTGAACATATATAATTTGTGGATACCTACAGTGTAAATAAAAACAAATTCTTTATTTTCATATTGTATCGATTGGAATGATTCAGTTTGTTCATAACTATTTAATATTTTTGATAATGAAACATATTTTTACAGTTGATATTGAAATGCATTATGGCTGTAAGTTTTATCAATATTTCTGTCTATTTATTTCTGAATTTGATAAAGTACAACTAATTCGCAAATTTTATTACTCTAAGTCAAGCATTATATCGCAGCTATACAATATTATAAAACTCAAATTTTATAAGATTAATTTACCCCGGTAAAAAACTAATGGGGTTTCTGGACATATAATGGCAAAGTTCACCATATATGGCCACATTATGCTGAAAAATATGGCCATAATTACAGTTAATTTACAAATTAAATTGTGGTTACTGCCAAGATAATTGAATGATTCTGAGTTGACGATTTGATCATACGAAAATAGTTTAAATTGACAAAAAACATCATTATTTACAATATTGTAAATAAATAATGATAAACAATCCCAATTAATGTACAAATGTAACAATTTTTGAAATACATATTATTCTAAAGTTTAAGGTTAATATAAAATAAACAATCATCTGTCATGTCCAACTCAACATAAATGCTTATGTCATACTCAACATAAATTAACTATAATGTAGCTATATTATAGTAAACTTACTGGCAGAAGTTGTCTGTAACCCGTGTAACCATATCATCTGGTTAATTTTTTAACAGGGTAATAAAAAAAAAAAATACTTTACTAGTGAAAAAATAGAATAAAAATATTCAACTTGAAAATCCAAACATTTTTCATGCAAACAAACTTTTATTATTACGAAAAATTTCGATTACCGTACTCTCATACCGTACTCTCGTATAACGAGGGGAAGCTGCACACAAATAAATGATATACAGAAGAATTACACACGTGAACGGTATAATTACAAGAGAGAGAAGAAAAAAATGAGGTGCATTGTCGGTGCAATGTGTAATCAGTCACGTGTGGATGCTGGCAATGCGGTTTACACTCATATTGAAGGAAGCCAGACAAGTGAGAGCGAGAGAGAAGAGACAAAAAATATATACAGAGCACAGAGCGGGAGAGAGAGAGAAAGAGAGAGACGCACACAGGAGTAAAGCAAAATCGTATTTGGCGCGCGCGCGAATATCTCGTTCTATTTGCGGTTGACGTTTGTTAGAGCCATTACGCACATAATGTATGCTCGTCCCGATGTTATATCCCCCCAAAATTGCCGGAGCGCATGATCGACGACACGCGAATTAGCATCGGAATCGTCTCCGCAATTCCGCTGCTCGGTCACACGAAAATGTCCAAACGAACCTGCAGCGGCTACAGTCGGTGTCCGCGACTATGTATATGTGTGCAAGTATACGCGCTCGGCCAATTGTAATTATAACAACATTTCTGTTTTAAATACACAAATAGTGATATTAAGGATAAGTATGATGAATCGACTGACAATTATCAACGTCGTTTCTGAGCGTGGAACTATACTCTTAGAGAATTAGATTTAATTTCGGGGTCTGAAAAAACACTGTATAACTCTGTCATTGTATAAATATATTCTGTGATAAATATTCAATCTTAAATTGATGAATTTCAATTCAAGGCTTTTGGAAATTACAAAGACACGTTAGGAAAATATTTTTATAATAGATTATTATCACTTTAAAAGAGGTTCTATTTGAACTATTTAATTTGTTATTTTATCTCGATTTCTCAGTTTGGAAAAATTGTATTTTAATATAACTTTCTTCACATACAATTTAATATTTATGCAATTTCCACTAACTTAAAGTTAAAGAGAAAACGTGTTCGCGAGAAAGAATCTTGTCAACGATACAATACGAATTGATTTTTGACGAACAATCTTTTTATTAAAATTAATCAGTGTCGATATTCAAATAGATACAAATACTTTTGTTTCTAAGTTCATGTTACCCGTCATTCAAATCTAACAAAAGCAATACAGCAATTTTTTGAATATTTTTTTAATGAAAAGTTGTCTATCAAATTAAATACTTTAAAATTCGAAATTGTTACGGATGTGAAAGTGTGTGCAGTAATCCACCTCCATCAATTTTTAACTGAATTTAATTGAATACAGTTCTTTAGAATATTAATTGCAGAAAAATGTACGTGAATGGTTTCTACAATTAACGCTTCAATCGTTTCAATCGCTTCACTGGTTCTTTGACAAATAAATGTACTGCATAGTATTTCACAACTTTTTTCCGTCCATCGAATCTAATTGAGACTGTTTCAAGTACGAATGATATGAGCTACTTTCTAAAAGTTTCAATTGTTAACGGATATGAGGCGATACATTGCGCATGAAATAAAATTTTAACTGTCGCATGTAATTAACTGATAAGAGCGATTCTAGAATTATAAAGTACGATTGTTAAATATTTAATGTATCTGTTTTCAAATTTAAAATTTTTAAACCTATTTTTTCTGTAAATTATTCAGGTTAGATCGGACCGATATTTGTTAAACTGCGTGAATATAGAGAGTAAAAGCTTTTACTATTTGAAAAGATTTCAACTAAAATTTTAAATTCTATATGAGATTTTTAAATAAAATTTGCCCCAATTAAATTTTTAGTAATAATTATTGCTTTAAATATATTACGAATGTAAAAATTAAAAAATGTATAAGCCCTATTTTTAAATATTGCACTCTTTTAAAACTTCAAAACAAAATTTTGTTTGAATAATATGAACTTTCAGAAGTTCTTACAAATTTAAAATCATGAGCAAGTTTACAAATTACTCTATAAAATGCTAAAAAATATGATTTTCTATTATAAAATCTTTTTTTCATGTAAATAAAATAAATTTACAAATGAAAGGTGAAGTGTAAACATACCTACAAGTATTCGAATAATGTGCGGATGTCTCAATAGCGGCTTAAAGTAGTTCACAAAAAAGCACGTATGAAGATAAAAAAAGAAAAAAGGTGGCGAACCCTTGAAGTACATGCGGGAACATTCGTGGTTTTAATAAACGATACGATATAATGGGAAGCTGTGGAATACGGGCAAGAGTGAAGCCGCGGCGTTTCGCGAGTCGTTTGCGGTTTAAAAACTTTAGCTGCATTCCCACATCGCTTTGCAGACCGGAAAAATAGCAGCAGTGAGCTGATTTATAGAAATTTTATTACTATTTAATTGCTATTAATTCATGTAAAAAAGGATTTGGTCTACACAATTATAACGGAGAGTCTGAGGGAAAAAAAATGTAAATACGAAAGATGCATATGCACGTGATTAATTAAAGAATATTTGTGACAATAAACAGGAAAAATTCGCTGCATTTTTGCAGAAATTATAGAGAAAAGATACAATATTACTGCGTATTAAATTTCAATATTTTGTAATTATTAATAGTAATTGTATTTTTACCTGAAACATTCTCAAATAAATGAATATTTGGTAACGATTGCTTCTGGCTTTATTCACATTACTTTTGTTATACTACTCATGCACCATAAGTTGACACACATGGTGAATTTCATGCAACAACATTGTCTACGCACCTGTATTAAGTTTTGTGATTCGCCTAATCAAAATCTGGTACACCTGAAACAGACAATAAAAATAATAAAATATTTGATTTATAATGAATATACTTTTTTACTTAGTTATTGAAATATATGCATGGCATGACTATTTTATGCTTATCAATATGTAGTATTTGATAAATAGATAGATAAATAGATAAAATTAATGTTGGTTATCGTTGAAACCATATTTATTGTATTCCATTTACAGATTAAATTTATCAAATATATTTTGTTGAAACTTATTGAGGTATAAATGTTAACTATTATTTGATTATTGATACTGAATGTCAACATAAAGTTTGTTGATTTTCTCAACATATTGAATTTCAGTAAACATATAACTGAATTTTTATACATACATTGGGTTGGTTATTTCACGGATTAAAATCTTTTGTAATTATTTATAGTACATTAATACTATCTACTGTGTGATATTACATCATAAAATTTTCTTACAAAAAATTTAAATAACTCTTGATTTACATATAAAATTGTTCAATTTTATAACAAAAAAAAATTATTTTCTATACCTACAGTTATTATTCAATAAATAATAATAAATATTAATGTAACCTAAGCTATATTTATTCTTAAGAATCAGTAACTGAATAATACAAACTATTGGATGATTATAACCTAAATTAATTCTTAACCAGAAAAATCAACACCAACTAGCGATAATAAAGAAGACTAATCAATAGTTTATTCTTTATTACAAAACCTAATGATACAGTATCACTAGTGAGTCACAATATACTGGAGACCATATCTTGCTTTCTCATAAATTAAAACACTCTTAACTGGCAGTTTGTTTCGATAATTGAATCACTTTCCTCTAATAACTACGATAACACAAGAAAAATAATTTTAAGAATTAAAAATATGTTTAGCAGTAATATAGTTTACAAAGATTAAGTCAATAAAGAAAAATTAATATACTTTCTCAGCATCAAAAAATTAAAAAATGTGTCATTATGGATACTTTAACACGGGTATTTTAATTAAATATTATTTACGGAACAAATTTATGGATACTGTAATGACACATCTAATGTAATTATGATGTTAAGAACATATTGTATTTAATATTGTCTTTTTTAAATGACCAATTGCACATGGATTTGAACTTTGACATTAAGATGAAAAACATTAGTATGATTTAAAAATAAGAATTGAATCGAGTGATATACATTCTCCAATGTGTTCAAATACAAAATTTTAATATTGTAGGTTAGATACTGCAAGATATCAGGGTTTACGTTTAGAAAAACAGTTCTTGAAACAAGTAAACAGATACTTTATTGAAATTATTACTGTGCACTAATTGTACTACAAAACATAATATAGAACAAAATTTATAAAAAAAAATGTTAACAATGTGGAACATTATACAATATCCAAAAATTAAAATGCTCTTCAAAAAAAATTAAGGATAAATGTTTAGAGTAGGTACAGTGTATCTCACATAACCTCCAGAATGTTTACATAACAAATTAAATTGGACCAACTAAGAAACGTCACAGCTAAGCTTTGCAGTACCATATTATTGCACATTATGCAAAAGATATAATAAGAGACAAGAATAAAATTTAACATCTTCACCGTAAAAAACTTTGATGACAAAAGTCAATTGTTTACAAGCGATAAGTCATCAGCCGAGTGTATCGAACTATAACGTTCTGAAAACGTGACATTCCACCCATGTAAACAATCCGAAAAGCTACAGTAATGGAGCAGTAGAAAAATCCCCACTACAGAGCTGTCAAGGAAAAACAGAAAGGAGCTGAGGTTAGGCGATGTGAGCCGTCAACTCGACTCGCACAAATAGCCCCGAAATGCATCGCGAGGAGAAAAAAAAAGACACAACACTGGGGTGGCACACATCAACGACGTCTATATAACGTCGTCGCGACGATGCTTTTCGATCGCCGCTCAGCGAGAGAGAGACAATTCACGAAAAACGTAACCATGGCAACCCGCTCCAGCCAGAGATTATAATCCTCGGCTGTGCAACGTTTATCAAACACATTGAAAAATCGTAGCAGCTCCGAAACTAACCAAATACACGAAATACGAGCATTTGCACAGATAAGCACAGGTTAACTCACTGGCCAAATTCCACTGTCGAGGATATATTTCCAAAAGGTAATGACGCCGCCGTAGGCAGACACTTTGCGCTCTCTCTTACATCTCTTCTCACATTATACATTATCAAAAAAGCACGCGCGCGTACGACTGTCGCGGTTCCATCGTGTAGAAAAAAGTGTCGCACATTCGCGCGCGATTAATATTTTAGGTAGAAAAAACGCGAGTGAAAAAACACGGAGGCGGGGGCGGTAGAAAAGTGAGCCGCGCGAGATCGTTTCGTTAGAAAACTAGCGAGAGTATCGCCATGGTAGGGCCAAACCACTAGGCGGCCATGTTGCGAGAATCGGTGTCGCGGACGCATACAGCGAGCGCCGACGGGAGCGCCCAATGTGTTTGCGGGGGCGGCGAGCCAAGGAGTTTTGCTCCAGCCCGATAATGTATGGCGTTCGTGCGCCGGCGAGCGGTTGCCGGTTATGGAGTTTGAAACTGCTGCCAGCTGCAGCGAGTTCAACGGTCGGTCGGTAACATCGGTAATGCAGGGAGTCTACTGCCAGTACTAGTAGTATACTGTGTACTTGATGTAAATGGTAATATATAGGCGAAAGTGTTTTTCTGTGCGCGAGAGTATTCTACCGGGAAAGCGACTTTTTCTTGGGGAAGTTGTTTGTTATTGTCGAATTTTTAGTCGATCGAGTGGAACGAAGGCGGAAGAACATGTTGAGCTTCTCTACAATGTGTATGTATAAATTTTAGTGAATATATCAATATAAATATTTGTGTCAAAAAACTGCTGAACTGTCCAATATTTGTTATAAGTATATTATGATATACTTATATTAATAATGATCAAGTTAAATAGCTAATTAATAATGAGCATTATTTCTATGATAATGATAATTTCTTATATTAACACGGAACAAAAATCATTAAACTATATTATTTAATTCTGAGAAAAATGAGGTTCCAAGAAAAATGCTTAAAGTAGATATAATATTACTTTCATGAATGTTATTCTAGTAATTGTAAGCTAACTACCCATCATAAAATTATGTATGTCCATTAAAGCACTTAATATATAGTTTATAAGACAAAATGCAGCGATTATCGTTTAATGGTAGACCTCATAATGCAGAGCAGAGTACTACCTTAAAGCATAACGACATTATTTAACGAGACTTATAGGGTCAGGTTCCGTTTCGCGCAGTTCAAGATACACACCTTTTTTATAGACTTGACCTGCAAATTTTATTTAATATGTAAATATTGTCCAAGTCAGAACGCAGCTTTGCATGTCGAGCATTTGCACGTATAATCGCTCAGAGAAATCATGAGAATTCCCAAGGCCAAACGCAATGGTCGCTCTATAAAAAGTGTCCCCTTTAAACCTTTATTGCCGCATGCATTTTTTCTATGGCAGCTAATCAACGAGAAAATTTATAGCATGGTTTTTACGCTCCATTCATTCCAAATCTATAGAAGTTTCAATTGTATCGACTAAATGGCTGAAGGTTGCTTAGTTAATTGCTTGAAATAACATCGCTAGAGATAAAAACAAATGATAAATTAGGAATCTATAGGTCAATCGCAGCGACTGTTTTAAGTTTTTTATTGATTATATTGATAATTATATATTTATGTCATACAAAATGAATTCGTGTATCTCATAGAGATAAGTGCAACAGTTACGGTTGATAATCTTTATTAATAAGTTCCAAGAAATTTAAATTATTACCGACTCCAAGAATTCAGAACTAGAATAGTAATAAGTATAGTAATAAACAATTTTAGTGTTTTATATAAAAAAAAAAGTTTATTGTACACTGATCTTAGTAAATTTAATTGAATAGTCAATGCTTCCTATTGCACCAGAGAAAAATGGTAATGAAATATTTAGCATAAGAAAACGTTGAAATATTTATTTTATTATACGTACAAAGTGTAATTTCGTTTTTTTTTCCAACGTATTTACTTTATTTTTAATCACGTTAAACTTATACATCCTGATAATAAAAATAAATCTTAAGGAAAATAACCTCACGATAAAATAAACTATAAAATCTATCTCTATTGGATGTAACTTAATTTGGGTTGCGTAAAATTTAGCCTTAGATGTAACTTTCTTCACCTAAAGCGACATATAGGTACGTAATCCCATTAAAAATAATTTACGTTTACAATTTACTAAGAACAAATGAATTCTGTCACTCCGTTTTTACTCTTTTAAACGAATACTTTATGTATATATTAGTAATCTTTATATCAACGCGCTCGTTTGAAGTACTGTTTAATCATCTCCTCGTGAATTATGTAGAAATTGCACAAAGGTAAGAATGAACGCATCAAATTTTTCCAGATGGTATAATGAATTATTTACGAATTCATTCTAAGCGAACCGTAGTTATATTAAATCAATGATGTTCCTGACATCTCACTGCTCTACAAACGCTCTCGCGTTATCGATACTGTTTATGTAATTAAAGGGTTATGATAGAAAGTATGAGAAAAAAAGGGGGGGGGGGAGGAAAGGAAAAGCTCTTCGTTTTTGCGCCGAGGTAAAATGCGCTGTATAAACGGGGATAACGAGCGCGAGCTGCTGCTACTGCTGCTGCTATGCTCGCCTCGTAATCGCGATCTCCTTAAACTCGGCTCTCCAACCTTTGTCTCACCCCCCCCCCCCCCCCCCCCCTCTTTCTCTTTAAAATCCTTGAGGCGGTTTGCTGCAGCGCGAGAATCTTAGCGGGATTATACGAATTAGCGCGCTGGCGTCGGTTTTAGCCGCGCAGCCTCGAAACAAAACAAACTGCAGAACGCGAGAGTAGGAGGATGAAAAAAGAAAGGAGAGGAGAAAAAGGGAATGAAATGGGACAGAAGGAGAAAATGTAGTTTCCGTACGAAATAAAGTCGGATAGTGTTAATTACCGCATAGGTGATGGTTTTATGCTATTTTTCTTTTATTTTTGCGGGTTTCGGTATTAAGAGTGTTTTATACGTGCGAAAGTGGGTCAGTGGTTTATATGCAGAGTGTTCCGAGGCAAAGAGTATGCTTGTGCTGCATTTTAAAAAATCGTAAAAAGAAATTTTTGCGTACGCTAATTGTGAACTTCTTACCCAGTTTTATGGCTTTCTCTTGTTCTTACGGGGTTTAAGAATGATTCAGGAGCCTTTTTTATTCACTTCCTTTATTTATTTTCTAGGCCATTTAGTTTTAACGAAATTAAATTCTAGAAAATTTGTAGCACAATCGGCAGTATACTATAACAATTTACACTACAAAAGTGGTTTCATTAAAACTTCAACCAAACTTAGATATTTAACACCTTTAGTTCATATTTCTGCACCTTTAAAGTAAAAGCTATAGCTTAAGTATTTTAAGTTAATAATTATTCAGATCCTAAAGTGGGGAAGCTTGTATTATCGTATTTTCTTTTATAAATAATAAAAAATGAATGAGCTATGAATAAAGTGCAGAAGATTTTATTACATAGAGCAAATGTCCCAATAAGTGTGTATTTTTTGTGCATCAATGCGTCCCTTTTGTTTTTCCATAAGAACTCATTGAACTCATCCATAAGAACTCATTGTATCTTATTGTGTGCCCTCTATTTGTAAGCCTATAACTTAAAAAATATATATTCCGCAGTACTTTATAACATTCACAAAGATTTAAAACGTTTCTTTGTAATGTAATTCAAAAGTTAGAACTCAAGTTTCATTAAAAACAATCTGTTGAATAAATTTTATTTATTGTTTATTCTTTAGAAAAGTATATAAAATCAAAGCTTACAGATAAGAACAGACTCACTAAACAGGTCACCTTAATAATCAGGTATAATAATTTAATCTAATAATTGTTTAATAAATTGCCTTTATTCCCTCAATAATTGAATATAAGTTTCGCTAATATATCGTAAAGTATATCACATTTTGTAAAGTAAACAATATAGCAATAAATTAAAGCCTGCTCCTTCTCAACAAAATTTAATGTAAATGCATATATTTTTATACTTTATTAATTCACATGCCCTTCTTTATCAATCGTGAAACTTATTATTTTGAAATTAATATTTTAACATTTTTCTACGGGACAATCATTAGACCAAATTTTTCTGCAAGAAAAAACACAAAAAATGCATAAGCTCAGGCAAAAAACGGAGGCTTAAGCATGGCAAAGACAAAGTTGTGGAATAGGGAGACTAAAGTCAGTGCGTCTGAACTATCCAAGCTTAAAAAAATTTCTCGCAAAAGTGCACCGAGCGAGAGTCGAGGGTTTAAAAAAATAAAGAGAGAGAGGGAACCTTTCGCGTGCGTGACCTGGTGACACGTGTCAGCTTTCTTGCGTGCGACAAATTGCAAACATCGTTATATATACGTCTATGAAAGCTCGTGCGCCGCTGCTGCTTCTATACACACGTGAATACATGTACATACACCCGGGCGTACACATAACCGCACAGAGCTTTCCTTCTAGGACGAAAGAGAGAGAAAGATAGAAAAATAGAACACGCGTTAAGGAGCTTTTCGCAAGTTTTGCTTCACTTGGCATGTACGTATATACAAGAGCGGTAGTCAGGCAAGTTATATCCTTAACGAACCGTAGTAGTACATGTACACTCTGTCGTTGTTTTATTTTCTCGCTCCAAGAGCGAAGAGAAACTCGGCTAAATTGATACGGTCAATATGAGGGGCTAATCGTGTCTTCGATAAACTACTCTCATATTTTGCACCCTCCTATCTCCGCTTCCAACTTCTTCTACCTCTACTTCTTCCGCTCCCACTCCACGCTTTACCTTTTAATTCCCTTTTAACAAGTCATAGTTGAGTTAAGAGTCTCGAAACTTTCTTTATGGCCACGTGTATACCTTACTGCTGTTTTTTCTTCCGCTACTTTGTTTATTTTTTTTTTTTTTTTGAGCATTATAAATAAATGGGAGTTGAGTTTCTTTTTTCAGACGAACTGGATATATTTTCTTTTACTTGATTTAGATGGGTGGGAGACGACTGCTGTTTACAAAAGTATTTTACTGTGTTTAATGAGCTGTTACTATAAGCATACTTTTTCTTTCTAATATTCTCTGGATACATGAATTGATGAAAACCATGTACGAAAATTACTATTATGAATTATATCTAAGTATCTATAAGTGCTTAGTAGCGCTGCTTCTAACGCGGTGGATTTTTTGTTTACCAAAATTTATATTAAAAATTGAGCGTGCCTGAGAAGAACAATAAAATATTTGAAAATTCCTGAGAATGACGATGAAATCTTTGGGAGACTTAATAATAACTCTGTGATGACTGGGTATCTAATGTAATTGAAAAAATAATTATTAGGGTATTAGTTAATTAAATTTGCATGATAGTTACAAAAAAACTTTTTATGGAAATAAGACAAACATTTTTTTTACTCTTTACTCAGATACAATCAGACTGTTTAAAACTGACAACAAACTCAAAGTTATCTCAATTTACTATCGTGGAAGCCACTAGTCACAATCGCATCACACCGATCACTAATAAAACCGTTCATTTCACTATCCGCATGCTACCAATGAATTTTCTCGCACGAAAGTGAAATCTCTAAATAAAAAATTGCGTCAGAAATACGTCGAGAGGTCGATCGTGCGAGAAATTCACATATCCCCGCTTTTACATCTTCTCACACTCGCATACGAGCAAGTATACGAAAGCGAAATAGCTTCTCCACACATCGAAAGCATTTCCAAATGGACGCGCATCGCGGCGACACTTACATCCCTATAAAAGGATTTTAAAATAATGAAATGCCATCAAGTAATCCAAGCCATTCTTCGTCGAGTTCCCGTCGGAAACCGATCAAAGACGCAAATGCGTTCGACCGTATAAAGACCTATTCCCAACGATCAGACAAAGTCGCCGTACATAAGATCACACAAGAGAGCGAAAGGGAAAGAGAAAGAATATCGAACAGTTGAGTGGACGTAGAGCGAGCATCCACCACTATGCATCCATATACCTACGTCTATATATATGGGTGTGGGCGAGTGTACGCTAAAGCCCAGCGGAAACATTGAAAGTCGGCAATCGGGACGATTTGCGATTCATCCGCGGAATCGTTCCTGCTGCTTTTCGATCGATCGATATCTCCTTCCACTACCTTCTCTTACTCTCGTTCTTTCACCCCCTCCCTTACATATATGTATGGTATGTACGTGCAAAAAAGGAAAGGAAAGTCAAAGGTCCGAGAGAGGGTAAAAGGACCGGCTTTTGAGGTTTCATTTGCCTCGTGGGAAATCAAACTTCCTTTTATTCGACGAGCTTTTTCTTCGAGCTCTTTCGGTTCCTTTGCCTCTCTCTCTCTCTCTCTCTCTCTCTCTCTCTCTCTCTCTCTCTCGTTCTTTTGCGTAGCGGCAAGAGTCAATCGGCTGGAGCAAAGAAAAAAGTATTCAGTCGATCTATATATGTATACTTTTACATATATACGTACATACCGTAAGGAAATAATTTATACCTGAAAGTGAGAAAAACGCGAGATTTCAATGTGGCGCTATCTCGAGTAGGCGTATATTGATATTCCGTTAAGTGATTACTGAGTATAAATGGGCTGTCTGCCTTGAAATGCGATGGTTTGCTTGGAGTATGAATAGAAGTGGGTGGGGGTTAAAGAGGGTTTATACGATCCGGAGAAGTGAAACGAACCGTCTTGCATATTGATTTTAAATCGCTCATCGACGCCGGTTTCGTCAATTCTAGATGAAGTGGATTATGGCCGCCCGAGTTGTTGTCGGTCCGGAGAAATATATTACTTCAGTTCACGTGGTTCAAGGTTAAAGACTAGACTCTTTTTCAAGTTCCTTTCATTTGAGGGTTTACAAACTATGGTGTCTGAATTGAATTGTAATATAGTAGAAAATAAATTTATGCTTTAAAGCTTAATTATTATATCAAGGAAGAATGCAAATTCTCTAAACACTATTCAAATCAATTATACTGAGAACTCGAGCTAATTTCCATTCATTTCTATATAAATGACTGGATTTGAACTATAATACTGTCTCATTAACTTAAACTCAGGAGCACTTAAAAAAATTCTATTTACACTTTGTTAGAGACGCTGTTTACAAGAATTTAAAAAATTAGTCAAACTGGCTATAAAAAAGAATTCCTTTCGAAAAGAATGAAAAGGCTCCCTTTTTCAAAATACACAATAAGAAAATGCTCATTAACGCAAGAATAGCGTTTTATCTTTCAAAAGAAATTTTCTTCCACACACGCGCTAAAGTAACAAAGGAAAACGGGCTTACATTGAGCGCGAACATACGCGAAATGATAGTCGTGGTATATACGTACCTCGGAAACACTGTATCCACCTTTGCCGCGTTAATTTTTTCACCTCCCACTCCTTATTTAGGGCGCCGTACAAAAACAATCTGCGGAAAGTCGGGTTTTAAAGTTACCTCACGCCAGTCTAACGTAACAACACCGCGACGTGGATAGACGTTAAAGCTCGCTTTTAGCCGCGCATGCGTTTTTTTTAATTAGCAATGAGCCCCTTTCCCTCGTTCTTTTTCTCTCGCGCAAAGAAAGGCATTTAGCAGTAAAGATAAATAGATGGTGAGAGAATACAGTGTATAGTGAAAGACGGCTCTATTTGTTTTGACGTTCCCCTGTTCGTTCCTTTCTTTCTACGTTAATATGTTAGGTTTGTGTCTATATGGGCCATTCCGAAACTAATTATTGTAGCGATAGAACTATATGAAGGTTGGTGGACAAGAGAATGACTAACTATCTCCTCTACTTAATTCTAATTTTTCTTAAGTCGTTTTTAACTTAAAATTTAAATGGCCATTAAAATTTGAACGCACGTAAGTTGGAAAATCGTAGATCAGTGCTAATGGAAATCCAAGTCTTTAGTTAATCGAGTCATGACGAGATCTTGTATACATTGCGCCATCTATGCCAAAAAAAATTTGATCCATCAAATCAAATGGCAATATCTCAATTAATTTTCAATGAGCTATAGAATTTAAAATCTATTTAATAATTTGTATGAAAACTCTATTTAATTGATTTAATGGAATTTCAAGACAATCAATCTTGAAGGATTCTCGTAAACTTCATATAAGTTCTATGAGATCTTTTGAATAAGTACGTGTCCTATTTCATTTGTCATCGAATTATATGTCAGAAAATTTTCATAGATTTCGTTATACAGTAGCGTTACACGGAACGAACCATATGTACAAATACTCCTGTCTTAACGATTTCTGTCGTCTATATTGAGGCGTCGGCTGCAGCTGCAGCAATCTGTAACACTTTGTGAAACGCGTACGAAGAGCAAAGGATCCCCTCCGACAAAAGGCATGTCTTTTGACGTTTTACAAAAGGTCGAGAGGATTCATCACGATGAGGATGGGGGTAAAATGTTGTTACCATTACGAGACAAAGCTTCGTTTTGGAAAGTGCGTCTGGACTTTAGTGTTACTTTGAGAAATTAACGGGAAAATTCTTCTCACCTCTGTGAGTAATGAAGTTGTTTGGGACATTTATTGAAAACGTGATAAATGGCCAATTCTATCGGCGTGATACGTAAAGTAAAATTTTTTATTAATAAATGTAATGTGAATTTTTGGATAGAATCAAAAGATGCATAAGGATGACTATTTATATTCATGGAAGGATTATTTATTTTTCATGTCGGTTGTGCAGTCAAGAAACGTCTTTTCATGGCTCGGTAATTGAAGTTATTTAGTTTTAACTATTTTTAAAACTTCTTTGTAGCAACATTTTGTTTCACAATGAGACTTCAGTGCTTTTTTAACATTTTAGACTTTTGAAACTTTAGTGACTTTTTTCTGTCAATTTTTAATTTCTCTTGTTTATTTCTTTTGTAGAGAATAAAAAGGGTTTTCAATATTGTTATTTTTCCAATTTCCAGCATCTCTTTAATTACAGTGAATAATAAGGGTTTGTATAATGTTCCTATTTCGTGAACTACTAATTAACTCAATATATTTTACAGAATAATGGTTGTGACTTACTTCAATTAAGTTTTTTCTAACTTGAAGGTAAAGATTTGCTATAATTTATTTATTTTTTGTACTACGTACAATATGAGCATGACAAGAAGTATTCGTTATCGGCTGTAACTTACTGTTTGAAATTTGAACTAGTAGATGCATTAAGCATACTATATTGATTCCCAGTCTCAAGAGTCAATATGTATGCTTATGAATACTAGACACTATCTAATATTTGATACGTTCCCTTATTAGATCCGGAGGCTTATTTAATAGCTATTCCTATTTGAAATTTGTAATAGTTTTAATTGTTAACCATATAAATAAAAGGCTTATTAATATGACAGTAAAAGTACATTGATTGTGTATCAAATTTAGACAAGCGAAAATTTACATTTTCATTAAATATTGTATGATAAATATCAGAAAATCTCGAGAAAAGAGATTTTGTAATTTGAATACCAATTAATAACTTTTAATGAAGCGCTTTAATGATCGTATATCTGATATACGTATAACATACTGAATAGTTAGCTGAAGTTGCGATTATTACAAGTTTAGCTGATGTAATAGTTTTAAGAGTCTAAACGCATATAAATTGTTAAAATAATACTTTAAATAAATAATGTTTCTAACTCTTTTTATTATAAGCTAGACATTTTTGAATAATAGATTTATATACGTTATATTATACAATGTTATCTACTGACAAATTCTATTTAGGATTTGCAAGAATGCTGCAAATAATTACTACATTTAAAAATTTAAAAATCTTTTTGTTCATTATCCAAAATTTTAATGAATGGGGCAGCAGAGACGTTGCGGGAACATTATTTTTTCTTCTATAAAATAATACTTTGGAAAGTATTTTTAAGAGTATAAAATTCTGTATAATGAAGATATTTAAATGTAACAAAAAATATTCAATATGTTTATAAATTTTCATATACTTATTCACATATTTTTAAATACAATTATTTCTATCCAAGTTATAAAATCTTGAAATGCTCTTTAAGTGTGGTACCTCAATATAGTTATATTTTTTATAAAAACTTGTATATCGTTCTGAATTAAACGAAACTACAAAAAATTTATTCATTTATCTTTCACTAAGTATAATATAATGGTAATTACATACTTGTCCTGCTATTGATGTATAATAACTATTATCTATAGCAGATCCACACACATAGACACTATACTATCTATATCAGAACATTATTTAAATTAAATAAATCAAACGACATTAAACACGATTTAAAAATAGTTTTCAATAAATCTTTTCTTCAGAACAAAATCTGACCAAGACTGAATCACTTCATCTCCACGCGTTCTAAAAATTCCGAACACTCATCCAAACCAAACTGCAATCGATTCTCCGGATTTCTTCATCGTAAAGCCAGTCGCGTTCCCCCCAATCATCCCTTAGCTCTTACGCACCCCTAACGCACACATCGCTCGTAACAAATCGTGAACAAAAATTCAAGAAGCGAGAAAAGCACATGGCTGAGCAACGTAGGTTCACCGTTCCTCCCCGTAGGTGGCGCTGATGGTTCTTTGCTCCCTTGACGCTCTCGCCGGCGGCAGGCGTGTGATGTCGTCGACACCGGGGGCTTGCGCGCCACGGGATCGATGCCCCACGCGTATATATATATACAGTGTATACGTGCGCGACACGATACTGTATGCACGTGTGTATATATATAATGCTCCTCTGTGCTCTGGTGGTGGATCTACTGGAAGAGACTGAGAAATATATACTGAGAAAAATAGATGTGGTACTTTTTTCAGGAAATAACTTAAGAGATTTATATTTTCTTGTAAAACTGTTTTTAATGTGAAATATTTTCTTGCGAACTGCAGAGAAGAGAATACATTCTATTTAAAAAATACTGTATTTTCTGCTTTTGATGTTTTAGTTGCATATACTATATACATTTTGTGCAGCGTTACAAGTAAGAATATTTCAAGCAAATAAGCTTATTTTTCTGGCAATTAAGAAAATTGACTTTTCGAGATGATGTTACATTGGCATTTTTTAAATAAGAAAGTTTTTCGAATATAATGTACTAGCAATATTTTTTTATTTCTATCACTTACTATTTTCCTTGTCTTTGCATTATCAAGTTGAACTTGTGTATTAATGATGTATAATTAAAAATATTAACATATTTGGTTTGTTAGAGAAAAATGACAAACATTATAAACTCACTTCAATTTGGTCATATATTATAGACATTAAGATTACCTTAATTATAAATTAAGTCAGTATTATGAGTAATCTTCAATGTTAAAGCCAAGCATTGACGTATCAGTTTGAAAAGCTCATGAAATCCAATAAAAGTAGCGAAGTGAGACTACTTATCGATTCATTTTGGATGCCCTTATTTCTAATCACGAGAAATAGCGTTGTAATTATATTTTAGCAAAAATTACACTCATTTGTATTTACATAGCGTTTAGTTTATACACAGTAGTGCACTGATATGTTGCAAGGCAAAAAATTATGCAAGCAAGAGTTAATTATTCAAAGTAAACGCTTTAAAATGAATTTTACGAAGTTATTTAAAATAATTCAAGGCTTAATTAAAATAATTATCATATAAGATGGTAGTTTGTTTGCTACTTTTACAGTCCTTTTACACAAGTTGTAGTTCTTAAAGGAGGAGAAATTGGGACATTTACTTTAAATTTTAAATTTGAAAAATTGCGTTTAAGGGGGTGTGGTAGCGACAAACGTGCTTTTTCTTTCGCTGATATCTTTTTTTATTTACCACGAAAATTAATATTTAGACTTGAGCAACTTAGTGCTCAATACAATGAATCGTCCTGTGATTGCTGAAGTCGATCTGATTTGTCGTTTTTCCTATTAATTGGAACCAGTAAGACGCGTTTACGCATTGACAGCTAACCTCAAAATTACTGTTATATCTATATATGTTTATAACATTTAATATTTATAATTTTACATAATATTTGAACTTGGCCGGCGTAGTACTCCTTGCTATTAAGCATTTTGTGCAATATGGGGCTTATGTGATTCATCGTTTTTTTAAATTAACTGGAATATAGAAATAGATCGAACAGCCTGAGGAGGGGTGACGCTACTGCTTTCCGATAAAGAGACGTCCTTTTTAAAAAATTGTCCTTAAAGTGAAGCCCTTTTTAATATTGGGGTTATGCCTATATAAAACTAATTAACACACAAATTTTTAACAAATGAAATAAAATACGAATTGACAGGAATTTTAATAGAAAAACTATATAATTTACCAATGATGTTTTCCATTTATAAATGGTCCATGTATTATATACTCCATGTATAAACGGTCTTGATAAATGGCATTTAATAAATGTAATTTTATAATTACATTGTTAATTGTTTCAATAAATATTAACTTATGCATATGTATTTTAGATTCAAGGTAAAGAATATGTATGATCAAAATATTAATTTGATAGGGTAAGTGACGGTATTACTGCAGGTTCCTTAACAGTAGTGAAATATAACTTATGTAAACGTAAGTATAAAGATATAAAAAAATATCGTACAGCATTATTATAGACATATAGCTGTCGTTTGCAAGTACTACTGAGCGATGCTAGGATTGCATGCAGTAAATAGTTTAAATTTTCTTCATTTATTTGTTATTTATACAATAGGTGCTGTTTTATTACATAAACATAATTTTTTTTCAATTGTAAAGAGAAAATCCGCAGTAATTCTCTCGCAGTAATTCCATCTTCCACAGTATCTGATGCGCAGTAATATCTGCACCGCTGCAGTAATACCATCTTGGAGATTAATTTTTAATATCACGTTTTTTTGAACGAAATACGTATCTTAAAGCACTCTAATTTTTTAAACTGATAGAAATTACATGCGGTAATAATATAAAATAAATGTAATGCCTATTATTATACATCTATACAATTTATTTATGCTCGTTATTTTAACCTTCATTAAAAATCCGCAGTAATATCTTCACTTACCCTACACGACCAATTACTGTGTCGCTGCAGATGTCATTAAGTTTCGTGCGACGATAAAATTTCAAATACGCCAGAGCACAGAGAAATTTCATTTAATTCGCAATTTACATTTTTATTCAAAAATTAAAATGTTCGGTCGGCACGGACAATCGCTAATGAACAATCTCAGAAGTAACAATCACTTTTCGAGTGAGATCGATTTCTTTTTCCGAGCGATTCGCATCGTATATGTGAGCACATGCAGCCCAACACGCAAATCGTTTATTATTACATCGTCAAGGTTTGAATAACATTGCGCGCACGAGACTATCGAGCGTAATGGAAATACAAAGAGAGCGCGGCGTGTTCAATTGCGCTTCAGGCTACGCACATAAACGTGTAAGTCGTCGCCTGACGTTTAATGCGTAGAATATGAAATTGAAGGCAAGCTATACTCTCTATATTGTATAAATAATAGCACATCGTATCATTGAACATATGTACATACATAAATATTATTTGATGCCAATGATTGTGTGGTAATAAAAAGGATTAAATAAATGTGTTTTTTGCAATGCATTCAATTGTTTATTTAACAAACTCCAACGTTTCGATCATTTATTTGGCGAAAGCCAATATGACCGTTTTAAAGAAAAAGGTGTGAATTAAAATTAATAAGAGTACGTACCATTTATGTAATTGATATATACATACACACAAGTCGAACATTAATTTGTTGGAACGCTCGTATCAAAATCAGAACAATGTTAATTAATGATTTCATCAATCATGCAGTTTGTGCATTAACATATGAGACACATAGTTTTTTGTCTTCCTCTTCTTTAATTCACGCAACGACAAAATTCAGCGGATTCAACAGACTAAATTATTCACTTGGCTGTAAGTGAATAATACCGGATAATTTTATCTGATTTCGCGAGCTCGTTGAGCTATGCATCAGAAATACACACAAAATTATTTCATTTGCAATGTTAAGATATTCAAATTTGCTGAAATATGTGATACGTTAGAGGGTGAAATTTTACGTATTGTTATCAGCGACGATATGATTCAAGAATGAACATTGAAGTTGAAACTTGTCATGTGCAACATATGCCACGTGTAAAATTTTAACTCTATCATTCAAGAAAATATCAGTGTATATAGCAATTAATATAATACTACTGATCGAATCAGTGTCTTCAGTATAATCAAGCAGGATAATTAATTGGCTTCTATCCCTGATTTAGATGGCTTGAAAATAATTTACTACAATTTGCTCTTGAATGAAAATAAAAAATTTTAACTCAATTTATTACATTCATTAAATATTTAGATTTTAATTGAGGAATGTGCACAATAAATTTTTTGCATGTACTCATAAATTTTTCCTTATATTAAAGTGGTCTATATTAATGCTCCAACGCAAAAAAGGATTTGCGAGTTGAGAGACCTTTGCACATCATTTCTCAATCAGTTAAAATATTTATACAGTTTTCACATTCCTTCATTATCAAGCTGAAACATTCATTTAAGTATTTTATAAGCTAACGATCGAATTTAATTTAACATTATTATATAATATTAAAATTTTATCTCAACATTCTGTCAAAGTTACGAAAAGATTATGTTATACATTTTAATGCAAGCTAAAAGTATTTAAACAAACTAATCAAACGAAATAATAATGGAAGATACTGAAAACTGAACGTAAAAAAGAAAAGATTTCGTCAAAAATTATTTTGTAACTTCTTATACTTGTCGCTCAGTTTGAAAATAGTAGCGCACCTATGATACTCTTCCTCTCTAATGCAGTAAGTCGATACACGAAAACAAAAACGGAAAATAAGACTGAGGGATAACAAAAATTCCAGTGAAATCCTGTAACAATGGGTTTGCCTTATATATTCGGAAAAGCTTAGGGATGTAGAGAAGAGAGAGAGAGAGAGAGAGAGAGAGAGAGAGAGAGAGAGAGAGAGTGGGAGAGACAGAAGCCAAAGCTCGCAGTCTGGGGCAGAGCTTTAAGTGTAATTCCGCGAAACGCCGAGAATCCGCGCGCGCAAACATGAGTTTGCGATTCGTCTTGAGCGTTATCTCAGTCTGGACACTTCGCTGTGAGCGCGCGAAATTCCTACCGTTTTCCGACTTCCCAACCCATCCTCCCGCGCCATCTCCAACGTACACGCTCGCGCGAGGAAATTTCGTAATGCGCCTGCACACACTTAGTTTTCCCTCCCCCTTATAATTTCATTAAAGGTAAATATGCCGCGTGCATTCAGCTTATATAACGCGGAGTTTGCTTCACTTACATAGAGTCCAATGCTGACTTAAATTGTTCCTGATAATATTTTTAGATTTCATTTATTTTATCACTTAAAAAGATCGGAAGCTATTATAGCTACTAACGAATAACGGTATCGAATCAGTTTTTTCACGCTTGCGAAATTTGTTTTGTAAAAGTGAAGCTGTGCCTCGTTAGTGCCTAAACGCGGACGTCATTTTTGAATCAATGAGAATTTCGGGCAAGGCTTAACCTCCGTGCCTCACGGTGGCGCTGCAGTAATTCGCTAGATTAATTACCCGCGACGTCATTCTTGTCCTCCTCCAAGAGTATAGAAAGCCCGAGGAAGGAAGGGTTCTATACTGAGCCCGGGTGCGGAAGTCGCAATATCCAACCCCTCCCCTCCCCCACGCCTTGCATCCCTCTTAAGAACGTAACATCCAAAGGAGGTTGTTCTGCTGTGTATACGTAGGCGATGTACGACGTGCTCCATAATGAATACATTTTAGAAGCTTGAATAGGTTTGGCGCTGCTCAGTTTTATATGCAATCTGTGATGCAAAACTACTCGTCTGTATTTTTGTGTTAATTGGCCATTCCATATACAACGATATGTTCTTGCATTTTTGAACTTACTTATATAGTACCAATGAATTTCGTAAGTTGTTGAAAGAATGATGAAAATTTTATTGTACGAATTGCAACATTAAGTATAGAAAACACTTATATCAAATAGGAATAACGCCGTCATGCGTATTACTATGCGTATATATTATGTAATACCGAATATTTTGAAGATTTGAAAAGCTAGCATGAATATGCTTTGATTTCGCAAATGGAATTGATTATGTTCATGAATATGGTAATTATCATTAGATCACAATTATTATTAAATGACGTTTATTATCAAAGTAATGTTGAAATCCATACATGATTAGTAAAAATATGTAGAAAGAGTGACAACCATTTCAATTTAGAACATTTCTAATACATATTTATTAAAGGATTTAAGAAAAGAACAATAATAATTCTTTGTTTCCTGATAATCATCAACGTAACTACTATATATACAGTGTTTCATATGACCCTCACTGTGACTTCTGCATATACATGGTATGCTAACTATCTTGGGGAGCTACGAGTTTCTCCATTTCCTTCTTCCCTTCTGATTTAATTTTTGTTCTATTCTTTTTGCTCTATCTTTGAAAGATCCGTAGAAATTGATTTATTCAACTTGTTTTCATTATCGAAGTTTTCTAAGTGGTTTTTGTATTCATATACTTTTATTACAATAACTCAAACCGAATGCATACATACATGCAAAAGGCCATATATAGATCGTGTAGTTCTTCTCTAGAAATAGTTTTTGATACATAAAAAATCTTGCATATTTATACAATTAACTGATCGAGTATAGTATTAATCAACTAAATGTCATCGGGTATTTCATGCGCAACCACAATTTTCTGTATGCAACTCAGTCACAGTGATGTCCAATAAATATCAATATCCGGTGTAGCGACTGATGTAATACTCCATCATCATGACTCAATAAACTTTCTAATATCTCGCTATTTAACTATTTTGATACGATCGTATATTCTAGTTCATAAAATCTCCCAAATTGACACAATTTCGGCAGAACCCTCAAAATAGCGCGTCCCCGACATAACATTCCCGCACCATCCACTTCGATAGCTTCTTTCGTCAACTATTAAAAACACACTGATACACGTTCCAGTCGACCAAAAATATCTGATGCATCAATCAATTCAACACGTAACGCAGCCATGATCACATCATGCACCAAAACGAACGCCTGTGATCATTTTCTCGCAATCCATCCTCATCAACCTCCCAGTCCATCGCATATATATATATTGTCAAAATGCTATTACGAATCCACCATTGATTCTCCATTACTGCGAGGGCAGAGTAGAAAAAGTCAGCGTCCAATTAGTCGCAGCCTTGGACCTTTGACCATTACCGGCCACTGCGCAACGATTAATGCGACACCGATGTATACCATATCTTTATATGTGTGTATGCAAACGTGCGTTCAACGATCAAGGACAGTTATTCTGTTTGCGTAGACAGAAGAGTCCCTTTGGACCATACAGCAGTGCGCAAAAATCTCATTAGAGGACGAGGTTATGTATAGCTGCCCAACGCAGCCGCGTATATTAATCGAACTTGGCGTGAAACCGTGCGCGTAATACGGCGTTTCACGCATTGTTGTGCTCTAGCGATCTAATACAACGATGGAGGAGGAGCTGGAGGAGTCAAGCCACATTTCACCATTATTCGGTATCGATTGCGAAGCACATAAATTTAATTGGAATTGCTATTTGATATAGTAATACATTACATATTGGATTTGAAAATGAACTTTTATCAATAAATCAAAGGGTAAATCACCTGTTATCTATTAGAACATCAAAATCTATCCATTCCTACGTGTACGGCTGCTTAATTTAGCAGCGAAAATTTTTGACAACCGCTTAACTAGAAATGAAGGCAGACGTGGAGCGTTTACTATTGAGAATAATTCGTGTCACTTTACTTATGAGGTTAAAACACAGCACAAGCATGCTGAATTATGAGATCTCTGTCAAATCAAACTTCATATTTTGAATTACTGATGAATCTGTGAGGTCAGTACTCGATAACTGAAAAACGTTGATGAAGCCTCTAATTATTCAATTATACGAAAACTATATCCTTGTCCCTTTTATACTGCACGATCATACATGCAGCAAAATATAAATTGACAATCAGAATCCATCAGTTTGAATACGGCGGCATCTATTTTCAATAAACACTTGATATTTTAAAAATCAACAGCCCTCACCGTAATCCGTTAACAGCTAAAAGAATAATGGAGACACATCCACCAGCCTTAATTGATCCTTGAACTCCTCTTCGCATCCTCTAACGATCGTCCATCCAATACATACATACACAAACACAGACACCTATACACTGACAGCAAGGCTCTGATGGCTGTACAACTCTTAACGCTTTGTACTAATCCGCTATGGGAAAAATTCGTATTGGCTCCCTCATGCTTTTCGCGAGAATTACACTTCGACATGCACTGCGGGCACCGTTGCGAGACCAACACTACACGTATATATACTTGCGGATTAGCGGAGAGAGGGAGAGAGAGAAAGAGGGAGAGAGGAGGTACAAGGGAGATGGAGAATTCGCCTCTGCACACAGAGTAGCAGCAGAAGCTTTCTTATGACGCGCTTACGTGTGCGTAGTGACTGCATGTAGGCGGCGTTTGTGACCGCTTGTATGTGTGTGTGTGTGTGTGTGTAAAGGGTGAAGCGCTATGTGCATCGTGTGGCTTTGTGCGTTTTCATCGGATTCCCCCCCCCCCTCTCTC
>UELU01140307.1:4845-24246 GCA_900490025.1 Megastigmus dorsalis | reverse complement strand
CCCCCCCTACCTTCACGAACCGATTTCTCTTGCACGGTCGACTGTGTGCGCGAAGGGGGAGGCGAGTGCGGCTGGCGATATCGCCGGAATTTGACTATCAGCCGGATTTTCGATCACGTTTTGCAACTCTTCCCCTGGACTCTCGGGCCCTTTAAACGTATACCTGGAGGGAATGAAATCGTCTCTCGTACACACATACACTCACACAGGCTTGCGTGCGCTCTTCTTTTTTTTTCCTGGTATTAGTGCGATAGCTGCGAGGTGAGCGAGGACGAAAGTTGAGGGTGCAATTTGAGAGCTGCCTTTAGGATGAGATTTCTCCATTTTCAGGCGACGTTACTGTGCGTTTTATTTGTTATTTTGGATACATAAGAAAATAATTTGATACAAATTACTGCGTTATAAATATTATTTTGACGATAGGCAAGGTGTGAATATGCATGGCTTTTTTTCATTTCATTTTCATAGGCTTTATAAATATGCATTATTTTTAACAATAAGATCATCGGAGGTTTATTGGGGTAATGAGATTGTTAAATAAATTAATTTGTTCGATACTATCGAGAGGAAATTCAGAAAGGAATTGCCTCGTCTAATTTGCACTATAGATGTAACGAAACGGGAACATTTTAATATTCCTGAGCAATTATTAATGCGGTTGTCTTTGAGGTGCAAAGTACCCCGACATAGTTATACATACTTTTTCAAACGAACTCTATATTTACTTTTCTCCTTTTTTGCGCTCTTGCAATTAATCGTGTTCCAGTAGTTCGCGACGGTATAAAAGACAGAGTCGTACAAAAGCAGTCGCATCCGCTTGAGAAACTTTTGACCTATTATACAAAGGTGGCAAAGAAAACAAGGTTGAGTATCGCGTGAGTGAGCATGACTGAAAGCGAAAGAGTGAGGGATGGGATGAAGTAAGTAAATCGTTCAAGCATCGAATGAAAATTCCCTTCTGAAATACTGCAATTCGTCGGGATTCCTCGCTACGTTTGACATGAATGTTGTAATCAAATTAAGCGAATGACTGTAACATAAGAAATCGATTGCGCGAGTAATTCTATGAGATACATAGGATACATAGGAGCAAAGCTCAACTTATATATATATATATGTATGGGGAATATTCATCCAAGAGAGATGCATGAAATCTATTACCGTCAATATTACCCGTACAAATATGTATTTAAATAGGTTAGGTTCTACTAATTTAACGCGTTTCGAAATAACATTTCAAATAATGCTATATAATGTTGTGGTCTAATTCTTCAATGTTAATCACATAATATTGTATAATATTATAATGAAAATTGTGTGGTATTATCAATAAGAAGTAAATGTTTCTTTTGTTAATGAAATTTGTAAATGAGTCATACTGTTGACGTGATCAATAATTATTATTTGAAGCGTATATCCACATCGCTTTATAGAAAATGCATTCCATTTTAAGATTCAAATACAGGTTTAATGCTGAAAACATAAAATTTAATTATCCTCAATTTCTGTTTTATCATTTCATACATTAAAGTTGCTCATAAGATAATAATTTTTGTATACGAAGTACACAATAAAATATTTTTTTATGAATTCGCTAATAATAATTAATGGTAAATATAAATTCTACAATGATCTGTGGTCTCCTTTATTAACTGGATGCATCCGAATTTTTAACAATAATAGCATCATCGCGCCTAATCGTTCGCCTTTTGTAATGACTTAAAAGAATTTATCATTCCTAGGATTCGATAAACACTATTTCGTTGCCCTCTAAATTTAATCTCGAGAAAATTGCATATTTCAAAGTATTAAAGAGTTATGAAAGTAAAAAAGTCGGCGGGTGAAATTAATAATTTTCCTGCGAATGGAAAATCGAGCAAGGATGGAATTTGCTTACGTGACTCAATATCGGGCGGAAGTTATTGGTTTTTCATCGTGCCTAGAAAATCCATTGTTTGCGGGAATTCCATTGGGAGGCTACGGGAAAGTCGGGAGAGGGAGTTAGATGAAGAAAAGTATGAGCGCAGCACGAGCTGCGAGTGGCCGGAAGCGTAAAAGTATGAAAGCGAAAGTGACTCGTAGGAAAACAGAGAGCAGAGGGAAACGAGCGCTAACGGAAAGAAGACGAGCGAAAAAGGAACATTTTTCCAAGAAGTTGAAGATCAAGACTTGGCGTAGCGTGAAATTTTTCATTAAATAAGGTTTTTAGAAAACGTTAGCGCTTGCGTAACTGAGATTTTTATGCAATACTGATGTTACTACTGAGGATATTATCTGAGGTTGTTAATGGAATTAAATGTTTTGGTTAATTATACCTGTGGGTATTACGTTATAATAATCAATTAAAATTTTTTTAGATTATTTTATATACCTTTAGAAAATGGATTTTATAGAGAATTCGTCATCTATAAGGATTAGATTCGTGTACTTTTTCACTTATTTACCAAATGAGGATAAAAGTTTTTGGTAATTTATTTAAAAATCTTCAATTTCTGAGATTTGCATCGCTAAAATCCATCATAATACTTTTGAGAATACGCCGAGGAAGATTTAAAAATGCGGGAGTATACCAGTTGCCGTAACGAATGCAATACAATCGTAAACAATCATTAGCGCAGAAAAAAATTGCTTCGAATTTCCCTTTGATCTATAATTATTAGGAAAATAAATAACAGCGAAAACCAGAAGCAGAAAGGCCACCGAGAATACAAGAAGAAAACGACCAAGAAAGAGTTACGAAAGAGAGCTTGCTGCTGCTTGCATAGGTACATATATCTTCAGCCGAAGACGGAATAATAAAGCTAGAAGAGTGTATACATGCATATGGGATATTCCACGTCTTGTCGGCAATTCAAAAATTCAAATTCAAACACTGACAATGTGTAAATGGTTATATTTAGTGTCAACTTTTGTACAAATCTTACATCTAGTTATAAAATCACAAATTTACAATACTTTATGAAATTTTTACTATTTAAGTTATTTAATTTTTGATGCAACATTTTTTACAGGTGTTCAAAACTGTGTATTTTGTATGTCACAAAGACTGATTTTATCTGAATCGAAGAAATGTCGCAGATCAGAATTATTGCATTTACACAATCCTCTTATATTTATTTGAATATACAATGATCTTAAATTTTTCACCGCTAAACTTGGTGCAGAATACGTCATCTGCAGATGCGGAATTTTGCGCGAGCGTTGGATCGTGTCTGCCATGAAAATAAGACGTTTAAATAAAATTATACGTTGCAGGATAAAATGGGAGGTCGGATGACGCTCCTTGGGTTAACCGATGCACCGTATAACTGAGAGAGATAGAGAGAGAGAGTGCGCTAGAAAGAGATAGAGAGAGAGCACTAGAAAGAGAAAGAGAGAGTGAGAAGGAAAAAAAGGAGAAACACCCTCCAGGATGCCTGTAAAAATGCATAAGGTGTTTATACCTGCTTTATGCGCCTGTAGGTTTAAGACTTTAGAGGCGTGCATTTTATAAGGATGTTTTTCCCCCATTTTCTCCCTAGTCTTCTTTTTCTTCTTCTTTCTTCACGTCTTCGTCTTCTTTCTCTTTCTTTTCTTTTTTTTTCTTTTCTTCTTTTTTAATACTCGTTTTGTTTTTTCCTTTAAGCGAAGGGGGAATTACCCTTTAAAAATGGCTGTTTAAGCTTCTACGCGTTGATGTTTAATAAATGAGCCCATTATTGCCGGAATGACGTGTATACTGATAAGTGAACGCGCCGAAGTCTGGCCCGATAATAATCTCGTTATTCGAGCGAAAAAAGGCGCACGGGCGTTCGTTATTTCTTTCATTTGAAGGGTAAAATAAAGGATATTATACAGTTTGGGTATGCCTTTAACGATGGATTAAGATCTGTATAACCATTTGGTATAAGGTTGCATGCTTATAAATTAATTTTTTATACTTTTTTAATCGAATTATTCACGGGTAAGATAAAGTATATAGACCAAACGACTCGAAGAGATTAGGAACCTGCGTTATCGATTGTAAAGAATTACAAATATTGTGATTTCTAGTGAAAACGTGCTCTATTACTCTCTTGAGTAAGCATTGCTTGACGTTCTAAATTTTTTTTTCTAATAATTTTGAAACATTTTGCACTCACAAGTATTTTTTCTCGAAAAAGTTTAAATAATATTCATCCTTTCATAAATATAGGTAAAGTAAAACTCCATTTCACATCTTATAAAAGAATTTTAATTGCTTCCAATTAGAAATGTCTTTCCTAAGTGATCATTAGCAAAAGTCGAACCTAACGTTTAAAATCCAATCATTTAAACGAAACAGCCAGAGTCAATAATTCAGTCCCCCCCACCACGGAGCGCATGCACACATATTTCCGGCTTCCCCTTTAACTTGGCAGTTTCGTCCACATCCTTTATAGGCAGCAAAATTAGTTAACTGTCGTGCCCGTACAGCTCAACGAGGCCACTCACTTATCGAGGCACGCTCTCTCTCTCTCTCTCTCTCTCTCTCGCCTACTTCAGCGCACCGCGCGCGTATAAAATGTCATTTCAGTCGTCGTTCGCACATCTCCTCCGACACCGTCCTCCTCGAGAAAACCTCTTTACCGACCAACGTGCTACAGGTCTATCCGTAATTTTACGATGAAAGCCATAAATACAAAGTAGCATCCACTGCCGCCACACGGAGCTAATAATAGTGACGATGGTATAGTCTATAACAACTGTGTCCTTTCTCGATCAACCCCCTCTGATCATCGTGCACACCTTGAAAAAAGATGAAAAAGTGTCCTCCTTTCTTTTCGCGCAGCGTTCCGGGTATACGAATTTTATTAGGTAGATTTTCTTCCACCAGGCGCGAGGATCAGTCTCATCTTCTTCCCCTCCCCCCTCCCCCCCACTCCGTCACCATCTACTATCTTTCTTCTCTCAAAAGGAAAGTGAAGAAGGGGGTGTAGGAGGCTTCGGCAGCCAATATCTCAGAGTGAGACTTAACTCTGATCCTTCTTTTATATCCACTGAATTTAAATAATGGAGACCCTGCTAATTCTCTCCTCGTGCTACTCGACTTTTTCTCTCCTTTTCCTGTCCCTTTCTCTTTCCGTCTATATTTTTTTCCTGTTAGACACTCTTACTATTTTCAGATTCTTCGATTTTACTGGTAAGAATCGGGATCTATGGTATATGAATTCTAGAGCCAAATGTCAACAATCAAGAGTGCATATATCAATAATTTATATCCCAGATGTTTGATGTAAGATATTCTTTATCGTAATTGTAGGTAGTTGTTTTTAATAATTTATATATGTTGCAAATCATTTGCGTAATTTTAAATTTATTTTTAATTGATCGTTTTAATTAATATGATTTTTCTTCAGTTTGTGTATTTGATTTAAAATATCATCGATTAACGGGATTAATAGAAAAGATTTCGGAATGATAGTTTGAAAGCAATGATATCATGAAGTTAGACTAACTTATTTACATCAAATTATTACCGCGGATACAAAAATGAAGTGAGTTATATAAATAATTTTTATAAAAGATACAATATCGGAAAAGTTTAGTGTGAAGAATTTCACAATTTCAATGAGTAATTGCGTTAATTATATCCTTGTAAAAAGTCTAACTATTCTCTTTTTATTCTAGTCTACGTTGTAAAGGAATTCAATGCTTCTTTTTACTATTTCATTGTTTCATATTTATATATTCACGTTAAGCTATGTTACATACTGCATAAAATAATTAATTATAAACCTTACATTTTTAATTAACTAACGGTTTTACAAAGAAACTTTACAAAGTTTACATGAATATATTGTACCCTGAACTTTTATAAGAACTGATGAATAAAAATTTCAATTCCTTAGTAAAAGAATTTTTAGAATTTCTGTGTATTGAGCTATGATTGCTGTATTGATATACGTCTTTTCAATATTTAATCAAATTTATATCAAACACGAAGTTATCATCAGTTTACGTACTCTAACATTATTGCAGCATCAATCCACTAAATTGCCTGTTATAAAGGCATAAACAAATTCATCACAAATCAATGTCGCGTCTCTTTACCCTCGCACACACGGCAGCTTCCATTTTCCTAAAACACACATACATATACATCGCGGTCTCTGCACCTGTCGGCGGCTTGTTTCTTTTCCCCGTCAGGCGCGCACCAACTCTTTAGCCAGTCTTCATCTGTAAAAGTGCACACACAGAGTCCCGTTTTCTAACTTGTCCTCGCACTGTGTCTTGTATATACAAGAGGTGTGGGGGAGGAGCGGGGGTTTAGGGGGTTAGAAGAAAAGTGGAACATGACAGGCCAACTGATTAGAGGCTGTTTGTACTTCCTTACGGGCTTTGAGGGCTGCCTGTTTACACTCGTGGTGGGGTGGAAGGAGTGGGAGACGAGACCCGCGCAAAAGGTGACGAATAAAAAGGGGCGCATGTCACCGAAAACGTAAGGAGAGAAAAAATGCTCGCCATATTGGATCTGAATTATTCCGTCGTTCTTCTTTCCCTCTTTTCCGCTTCCTGCACCCTTAGACGGTGGGCTTTATGAAGTTGTCTCAGCCCTGGTATAAGGATAGAAGTGTGAATATTCCTTGCTATATAGAGACTTTTTAATATATTATAATGTCGGGAGGGTGGTACTGCGCCATTTGCGTCGTTGTTATTTAGGGCTCGATGAGTGTCTGAATGGAGGAGTGACTTCGCGTGGTTTTGGGTGTAAAAAAAATTGATTGTACTTCTTAGATATAAGTTTAAACTTTGTTATGAGGAAAATAGTATAGAAAAATAAATAATATTTAATTGAACAAAAATCTAAATTAAGTAAAGCCGCCATTCTTTTTGCGAAAGCTCAAAAATGAAAGGAACTCCCAACGCTATAAAACAAAGGATCGTCTACCACAACTATCCAAGATTATTTTCCACAAAGTAATTATTACATCCAATATCCAGAGACCCCAGAATGACCCTCCAATCGAGTCGCTCTCATTCCGAGCGTATCTCGTGTAACAGCCTTCGTTATTCAATGCATCCGATATTTAATAACGACAACCACTCGACTGCAAAATTCCAACCTCTTTCCATCGCCACTAGCGCGGTCTGCCTCAGCTATATGCAAACAATCGTTTGCCAGGCCGCAGTAAGAGACAAAACGAAGACGAAGAGAAGAAGTAGAAGCGGGTCGATGCGATCGAGCAGCAATTATTATCGGTCGAGTTCGCAATCGATTTCCATGTACAAGACCTTTGCACGACGGATAGTTTAGACCGCGAGAAAGCAGAGAGGAAAAGAAGCCAGAGAAAAGTCTCTTATGCGCGCCCTGTTGGCCTCGCGCCAGAATAATAGCGTAATTGATAAAATTCACAAGCTATTTCTACCCGGGTCAACAAATCGTCACGACCAATTGGCAAATTGTCGTCTACCCTTTCTGCTCACTGGCGTTATTACCCCTTTTTCGTGCCATCCCACTTAGGAACGTGCCTGCACCTATATATTATACATTGCTGTCTCTCGTGCTACTGCTGCTGCTTTTCATTCGAGTCGTGAGCCCGAATAGCGGAGTAGTCTACTACTAATCTGAAGGTATTATGTCTCACCCTCTTGGCCTACATATATCCTCATTACACATGCACATATATATATATATATATTTAAGAGAAAAGGTTTCGGGGAATTGTTATGTAATGGATCGCAGGGGGCGAGGTTATGGGATACGGAGCGGTACTTTTTGGCAAAGCCGTTTGAGATGATTTTTTTGTTGAGCGTCGAAATTATGGGACGAATGAGCACCGAGGGGAACTTTTTACGATTTTGTTATTGAAAATGAACTTGTTAGTGACGCGGCGCCGAGGGTGGAGAATATGATTTTTGAAGAAAGCAGAAGAGAATTAAGTGCTTCAGGGGAGAGCCTTGAGCTCGTGAAACGGCGAAAACCTTCTAAAATTATGTGGCAATTTCTTTTTAGTGGATCCAAGTGATCGGTAAATTTAGAAATTAATATTTTCTGTTGAATGTATTATTAGTTCGTGAATTATAAATTTTCTAACTTTAGCAGAATACTTACAGTTTAGTTTTTCTTTATTTTTATGATCAATGAGGGATAGCTATATTTTCATTAACTTGTTAATTAGTAACCGGGCAAATTTCATACAAAATATGTAAATATCCGATAGAACAGCAATTATAAATAATTTCCAGGCGGAATTTCATCTCACATGCGAATCCCTTTAAAATAGTAACATTTGATCGTTTCAGATCCAATTAAAACTAACAAAGTTCACAGCCCTCGAGAGGCTCGGCGGTAACCCACGAAATTGCTCTCAGTTATCTGTATATTAAGCAAATCGGTAAAAAGTACTCGAACATAAATGAATCTCGCTAAAAATAGTTACATCATTCGCCCCTACCCTGTTTTCATTATTTAAAAAACAATTAAAAATAAATTTCCGGTAAAAAAGTGAATGCGAGCGGCGCGGACGCCACGAGACGCGCCATTATGCTAAACACAATGAAAATTATTACCCTCTGGTACATGCGCATAAAGGAGTCTTAAAAAAGAGGTACACACCACCGCCTTGGTGCCGTTGCTCCCCCAGTTTTTTTATTAATGAAACTACTACTACGCGGCATGCGCTGAGCTCTTTTTCTTTCGCTTCCTTCCTTCTCTCTCTTAATTTCTTCTTTTTCTTCTTCTTCTTCTTCTTTTTTTTAATAATTCATGCGGAACCGTGCAAGTTAACGCGCTATTCGTTACCTCATTCACTTATTCCGTATTAAGATTTCATCCGACGAGCCAAATGGACTTTTGCACTCAAGTTCTTATGCGCAACGCGAGTCACACGCGCACTCTCTTTCTTAACGTTAATGATCTAGCGGAGGAGAGAACGAAAAAAATGGCGAGTAAAAAAAAGGATTTTAGAATGTTCAACGGAGTATTTTCTTTGGGGGGAGTAGTGAGAATTAGCCTGATAACGGAAGTATGCGACTGTCGACTTTTTTGCTCATAAGAGCATTAATTTAGCTGCAGGAGATTAAAAAGCTTCTTCTCTTTCTCTCGCTCTCTTACGCTCGCGGAATGAATTGTCTTTAATTTCCAGGAAGAGAACTAATTCGGACTAAAGTACAGCCAGATGGGCTGGGCGCTCGCGGGAGAGAGAGAGAGAGAGAGAGAGAGAGAGAGGGACAGAGAGGGAGGGAAAGAATCGCAGGTACGCCATATCATTCGCGTATTTTCACATTTTTTCCCGCTCGCTGAATAAGACGGGCGCAAAAAAGAAGAAGTCCATTATCGCCGGTCTGTGAAATTCAGCGCGGAAAAGAGACTCCGCGAGAATACAAGTAATCGTGTGCCCCGCGTTCATTCAATCTTCTACATTATTTCTTGCTCCTGTCTACACCTCTTTTTTCCCGCCATAAACTCGTACAACCCACACGCCTATAATCACCTCCTATGCATACCAGTACAGACGCCCACAATATATAGCGAGATACAGAAAAGTACTTGTCACGTAGTGATAACGGCGGCGCCGGAGGCAGCAGCAGCAGCGGAATGCCCGAAATAAAGGAGCTTAAAAATGCGCCTGGCCCGGTGTATAATAAGCCCGCGACAGGAGGGAGAGAGAGAGAGAGAGAGGAAATTATATTTTATGATTGCGCTAGAGCGCCCATTTTAAGCCCGTGCATCTGCTGTGTGTGTGTGTGTGTGTGTGTGTGTGTAGCAGTGCGCAGACACAAGTTCGGCGCGATGCATGCTCGCAATTATTCCATGCATTCCGTGAGAGAGCGCGCGACACGATTATTGCGAAACTCGTTTTCCTCTCGCCAGGGTCCCTCTCTCCCTCTCTCTCCCTCTTATAAAACGCTCGCTTCTCTTTCTCTTTCTCTGTCTCTATCTCTCTCTCTCTCAGCTTCCCCCGCGACACTTTACAAGCGTTTCCCTGTCCACTTCTCGTTACTTTTCGCTCGAGAGACTGTGTGCTGCCTCCCTTCCGTTCTCTCTCTCCCTCTATTTCTAGAGACGTTATACGCAGTTACGTTCTTCCGTATCCTTTTACTTTTTCTTTCCTTTCCTCGCCTGTTGTCGCAGTTTGTTCGCTTTTCCAGGAGTTGCTTTGCTTTCTATTCTTCTTGCCTTCTATTTTTTTTTAATAGGAGAAAGTCGAGTGAATGGAGGTGAGAGAAACGGAAATCGTCCGGAATGAATTAAAGAGAGGAATAGCTGGAATTATATACTTTCAGTGCGTCCAAGTGTTGAAGTTGACGCGGTGATTGTATTTGATCTTGCAGTGCAAATATTTTTAGATAGTCAACTTGTTATTGGATCACTCGATAGGTACACTGAAAATTAACATAAAATAGCCTAAAATTACGTAGAGAGGCGTAAAATTTTAGATAAGTTACTTTCAGATTTCAAAACAAAAATTTTATGATATTGCAACTTTATGATAACACTTAATTCACATTAAAATTTATCAAACAAAAATCACCTTTAATTAGATGGAAACCAATAAATCCAGTGTATCTCAATATTTTAAAGCGCAACTGACTCCACTTCAACTAAGGAACGGAGAATCAGCTCAAAAATGCGAGCTGCACTCACCGAAAATCCCGAGATTTCTTTTTGAATCGCGCGTCCCACCCGGTCGCATATCGCACGAGCTGCCCCGCCTCGCTCACTCTTTAGATGGTCCAACAAGAGCATTAGGAAACCGCCACACATACACGTGCACACCCTGCACACACCTATAGTCTCTCGTATCATCCTCCATTTACACACATATAGATGTGCCTTGCGGAGTTGAAGGAAAGAGCCAAAAAGCGACTTTCCGTGTCGAGTGGTCGCGCGCGAGCTCGGCGGCGCCTCCTTTAACGACGTTAATTAACGCGCGCGCTCGGCTCTCTACTCACCGCAACGAGGGGATTCCTTCTCTCTCTCTTTCTCTCTCTCTCTCTCTCTCTCTCTCTCTCTCTGTCTCTGTCTCGCTCTCACCCGTGCAGTCTTTTCCTCTCTTTCAATTTTATTCCCGTTGTGGCGCTCTAACGTTCGGCGCCTTTCTCGCGAGAGTGCGTCATTTTCGCGAATGTCACGCGTGAGCGAGTTTGTTTTTTTTTTTCGTTTTTGTTTGAGTTGTCGCGCGGCTGCGTGCGGAGGCGAGTGTAATTAGTTTTGAGCTGCTGTAAGGCTGTGCATTTTATTAGACGGGTGTTGTCGCGGTGGCCAACGTAGGACCCTGAGCTAAATGCTCGTGAATTTATAAGCGCGAGTTTGTACTTTGTTTATAACAATTTCGTACGCGATTATATGTTTAGCGAAAATCCTACGTATCATGATGAAGTGGATTGTGAAGCTTGGTGGAAACGAAGTAAATTTAATGTTAAGGAATAAAGTTGAGTGGGTTATTAAATTAATTGCCTTATTTACATGTAGTCATTTTTATGTCGGTATAGACACCCTTTTATATGCAAGAAAATTGAATTTTATATCCACTTTAGTTTTAGATTTCACAAAGTGTAAGCTTTTGTTGCATTGAAAAAGTTGTCTTGTTAGCGGAATAAATTTTTTTTTTCAGATTCAATACAATATTTTTGACGAATTGAAAGGTTTCTAGAATATGTTCCTACCATTTTTATGTATTTGTGGTTTTCTTTATCCTATATTCATTCAATTATTATTTTTCGCACGATACTCTTAGCAGCAAATTCAATCATAGCATGTCTTATTTAAATTGATACCTTATAATGATAATTACAAGCTATCAATTTAAACACGACCTGAAGAAGAACAGGTGAAAAATTCAAGAGTTTCATTCAAAAGAAGAGATAGTCCCGAACCATTTGTACCGTGACAAACGAAAAATGCATCAGCCAATAAGATCACATTAAGAAAGTCTAAAATACTCTGCTCGGTAAGAAATGGCCTTATTTGTCGAGGGAGTGATAAGTGACCTCTCCTCCCTCTCAAAAACCTGTCGTATTTCTCGACGACTCAATCCATCTCCTCGAATCACACTCAGAGCCCAGAACTTTTGATTCATCTGCCTACGCACGCACGCACACTGGCAAGTGCCCCAAAGCTCTCGATTAAACTCTCGAGCAACAACAAAAAGTAAACTGTCATTTCCTCGCCCCCTTCGAAAGAGAAAAGCCTCGGTCGTACACTTTTCATTTTCGCGGTCAATTTCTCAAGCGCAGGAAATTTTCCGGATCGACAGACGTTGTAGTACACACACGTACACCTACACGCGCACACACGTACGAGGCCCTTCAGCGTATCTATATGCCGACCAATCCTCGAAAGCGATCTCTCCCGCGGGACGAATATTTTTTCGACGGAGTATTACCTTCCGCAGGAGAGGTTACATAGAGCTAACGCTCTCTCTCTCTCTCTCTCTCTCGCTCTCGTCTATATGTGTGTGTGTGTGGGTGTGTGAGGAGCAAGAGTTACGAGGGTGGGAGAGAAATTTCCGGCGGCGCGATATCCCCCAAAGACCTTGCGCCGACTCTCGCTTTCTCTCTCTCTCTCTCTCCCACCGCTTTTTCTTCTTCTATCTCTCGGACGGAGATAAAGGAAATTTTCGCACTACGAGGCGGGGTCGGCTCGAGAGGAGCGCCGATAGGAGAGGGAGCTCAGAGAGCACCGACGTGCAGATTTGGATTTAGATTTCATTTGTTCCCCGAGATGATTGGAGGAAGCGTCGTGTCGTTAATTCAGCGCTCTCGCGATTAGCGCCGGACTTTTATTGCCTTTAGCGAGATAGCTGACGCGTATATAATTATATGCTGTATCGGGGTGTGTGTGTGCTGCTTACGATATTAGCAATTTTCGGGGGCTTCCCGGTATAGATCGTGCGGACTTGATTAATTTAATTGCTAGCGGGGGCTAAACGTAAACATTTATGAGGCTTGCTGATGAAATTGTTCAGTTTTAGTAGGTTGTAAGAATTTAACTTTAAAATTCGGAGATGACGATTCGTTATAATTTGGGTCAAGCGTCAATTCAAATTATAATTGGATGATATGGATTTTAAGATTTTTAATTATTCATCTTTTCTATTGTTTCTATATTTTTTATTTTTAGTATTTCATAATTGCAGTGTTGAATCCAATTTAAAATTATTCAAAGATTGAATGCTCCTATTGTTACATGAATAAATACTTCCTACTTCATATTTACTACAATAACAAATAAATATTATTCGAAATCATTTCATTATGCAAGTTTAAAATAGTAGAAGATTCTGAAGATAATATCGGAATGAATTTCTGATCAACAACGATGAACTATTTTTGCTTTTATTACACGTCAGTTCTATTCATTTCGAAACACGCTAAATAATCCAATTAAGCGCGCCGATATATAGTCGCAAATTCGGATAATTAACTTAATTTCGGAAATTAATTTTCACTCTCTCTATAGGTTTGGAAAAGAGATATCACGCGACTGCCAAGATGTGACATCTTATGTAGCATAGCGCATTCTATTCCGGAGCTGTTTATAGCTGCGTTATGGTTTGTGAGCTTGATTAAACTTCGGATTCGCTCGTGTATTTCCCGTGCGGTACGGGTTATTTGAATACAAGCGACTCGCTCGAATTTCTTTTCTTGGGGCTCTCTCTCTTCTCGGCTTTAACTGCATCTTCAAAATAAAAGGCAATTATACCGCGCGAGCTCGAGCTAAAACTAGCGAGTGCTTCGTTCGGAAAGCAGAACTTTGCATCGATTCACGGCTTTAAAAATGTGTTGCAGTCCAAAATTAGTCACTCGCACTCGCACAATTGAGATATGTGCGTTTGCTCTTTTAATACTGTAAAATCATTCTTGAAAACGATACCCACGGAGTACTGATTTTCTATGATTTTATTATTAATTATAAAAGTATAGTACGAAATGCATTCTAATTTATACAAGCGTAAAGCACGTGTTCGTGAATGGTCCAATGTTTATGGTCGTCTATTTGGAGTACAAATTATCTTTACACAAATCCGCACATTCATGTAATAGACAATGCTATTAGGAACAATAGGAGCTCTAGTAGAGTGATATATGACCATCCGCACACTCGTGGCGTAGTCCCGCTGTGAATAAATAGCGCTCCGTGGCTAATTTAATGTTTTCATTTATAACCTTACTCGTGCGCGCGCAAATGAAAAACATTATGAAAGTTTTTCAATTCGAAAGTTTCACATTCTAATGCAATCGCAGCTCATGCTATTCGCGTCCTTTCTTTGCGCGCTTCAATATTAATGTTATACCGTTAATTATTTTATTAATAAAACATGTCTATTAAACGTACAATATTAAGATTCACCTATCTGATAGTTGTACTCATCCGACTGTTATTACGAACATAATAGTACGGAATAAGAAAGATGTGAAAGTCAGTACGACTCATTCCGGAATATTTCCTGGAGACTGGAGCGTCTCGTGCGGGTAGTGTAATTCGGTGATGCAATGAGAGACGTAACTCTCGGAGAAGAAGGGGGGACCACGCGATAAAGGCAGATGAGGTCTAAGAAAAGATGGTCCAGCTACGGAGATAAACAGAGAAAAGAGAGAGAAAGAGAGAGGGGGAGGGGAGGGGAGGGGCAGAGAGATACAGTGGGCTTAAAGTGAAAAAGTCGAGAGGAAAATGGAAAGAAGGACGACGACGAGGACGACGACGACGGGATCGGCGAGCCGGCGGGAGAGAAAGAACAAAAGAGCAAGATAAAAGGGGGTGGAACGAGAGAGCGCAGGGAGGAAGTTGGCAATATCGCGGGGACAGAGCATCACTATTTTCTCGTTCGCGCGCGATACCATAGGCAATCTTAAAGCCTTTTTCTACCTACACCGCACTCCTGCTATACGTTTCTCCTGCCATTCGCATCGATTGACGAAATGGGAGAGAAGGTGGGAGGAGAAAGACGCGAAAACCTCTGCATGGTTCAACGGTTGACAAAGAGGCTACTCGTATATACACTCGCGTCTCACTCTGTGCTTATTGGGTTTCTCTCTCTCTCTCTCTCTCTCTCTTTGCTTCCTTTTCGCGCGACGAAACTGTGCACCACCACCAGCACCACCGCAGAAACAACTATATGCATTTCGTGAAACGCGGATTTCCCTCTTTCTCTGCGTTAAGGTCTCAAAGGACAGAAGAGGGAGAGAGACAGAGAAAAGGGGGGGGGGGAGTAGCGAACCTCTATTGTCGAGGACAACGACGCGGCACTTTGTGAGCGAAAGAGCCGAAATGCAACTGCACGGAAGAGACTTTCACCTCTCTTTCCGTGTTCTCTTTAACGAGATGTGGATTGGATTTTTTCGTCGCTTGTTTATTTGTTATTGTTGTTGTCGCTTCGAGTGCCGTGCTTCTCTCTCTCTCTCTCTCTCTCTCTCCCTCTCTCTTTTTTTCACGAGGGTATGCTGTTCTCGCTTCGTTGTTTTCGGTTAGATGAGAATTTCTCGTTTTTCGGAATCGGATCTTTTCTACTCACGTTTTTTTAGAGCATCTGAATCGATAGATGTACCGATGGACGTACCTGCAACATAAACAAGATATACGTTATTATTTTTAATCATGGTTGCGGAGTATTTCTTTATTATAGTAATTTATTAATTTCTTTTAAGTGTTGTAAAATTTATTTACTGTCTTACTTTTTAAATAGTTAGAATAGATTGAATTGGTGTATTAATGAAAAATGTACATGTATATTAAATTAATGACTTCAATAATGGGTAGTTACTATTCCTTCATGAAACGCAATATAAATTTACAACATTGTATACAGTATGTGTGTATTAAAATGAAAAAATTGGCAGAGCTTATCGTAGCGGTAAAATCAAATCGACCGAAAAGAGAAAGATTCATATAGTTTTATGGTTTTTGGAGGACGCCTCGACTTCCATTGGGAAAATGACTATGCAGCTTTTGATATCGTTTAATTTGCCTATGCCGTGGACGCTACACACTAGTCATATATGAACGAATCCAGCTGATATGGAAAAATAACATATGAACGAATAACAGGGACACGAACGTAGTCAATATAGTCGAAACAAAATTTTCCCAGGCATGAGTTTTGAGAAATTATTGTGCAACTTTACTCTACTATAGTTTTAACTTTTTTGAATTTTTTGAATCGGAACGATAGAACCATTTCATATTTTTTGACTTTTGTAATTTTCCCATTTTACATTTGAGTGAAATTCCATTAATTTTGATTGAGAATTAAGAGATAAGCTAATTGCTCGCTTGATTGACTGCGAGAACTGCATTGGAGTTGTTAATATAAAAACAATAATTTATCATAATAATTTAGCTCAAAAAAGTATCAGCATGTTTGTTAAGTCTTATATTTTGACTTTTTTAAATAGTAAAAGAAGTAATTAAAATAAAAAAACGAAATTAATGCAGGATTAACATTTCAAATTGTTAAAACAATTTATGATATTAATGTTTAAATTATTTAAATAATTCACTGTAATATATTACTGACGATTATGTTATTTTTAAAAAAATTCAGAAACGGAAATAAAGAATTTAGGTATATTCCTTGAGTTCATTAATTGAAAAAGACTCTACCGTTCAAAAATTTAATTGCAGCATTTTACGAATGAAAAATTAATACAAAATGAATAATAGATTTTATTATTAACAAATAGTTTTACATTAAAAATGAACTAGCTCCAAATCAAAGCTTTGCATGCATGACAAGAGCTCTGGAATTCTTCGAGCCACGAAATCCGGACGCACATGCGACGATGCTCGTGTGAATGGGCGGAGTGGGAAAAAAAGTAATACGAGAGCGAACGGCGAAGGAAAGCTTCTCCCTCCCCCTCTTTCACAGTGTACGGTACTGCGTATATAGGGAAGAAGAGCGGCACGACTCGAGTAGGGGCGAAGAGCTCCCAGAAGTGCACTTATCGTGTAGAATTAGAATTTACGCCAATCATGCATGTCGCTAACTATTTTCCGTCCGAAATCAAGCGCTCATCGAGACGTGTTTTAAAGCGAATGGCTTTGTGTCGCTTGTGCTTTTTAAAGCGCATAGTTTAAAGTCTGGTGTTCTTATTTTTTTGCGATTCATTGACTTGACGAATACTTCGACTGCACTGGAATTTAACATTTGAATTTTTTCATTATTCTTTGGCTTTTTTGCTTTTGTCAAGAATACCGAGCAAGTGAGCGATATCGATTTCCTGCGAAACTGATAGCGGGATTACCATGAATTTCACAAAAATTGTTCCGTATATAGCGGAGTGAAATATGTGTTTGTTAATAAAATAATTTTCCCAAAAGGAGAGAAAAAAAGCTACATTTTTTGCTATCTAGTTTTACGAGTTTATGAATAAAAATTTTTATTCTTTAAAGCGAGATTTATAGTGCATTTTTCAAAAAATCCTTCTTCCTCTTCAATTTTACAACTTTGGAATTTGAATTTTTATTTCGAAATTTCGCGGGAATTTTTATTGGAGAAATAACGAGAATGCAAAGTGACCTGATCAACAACAAAAGAAGAGCGACGATGAATCGGAAATTGATTGAAAAATGTAGTATACTCGTACATACAAACGTGGAAAATAGAAAAAATTCCATCCATCATATTTTCAGTGAAACCGAATTCCAACAAACATTTATACTTTTAATCATTAAATGCTACACAGCTTCTTCTTTTGCCTGATACAACTTCCAAATCTCTCATTTTCACAGGGCAATTAAGTCCAACTTATCAAGGGGAATCCGAGTACCCACGAGGTACAATAGGAAGCAGTACACTCATCGTAGTCAGCCGCAACTCCTCAAATCCCCGTCCATATAATCCGCAAAATCGTTGCAGCAGCGGCAGCACCACCGGCAACTCCTTAAATTCGGCGGGCCATAACTCTCTCTCTCTCTCTCTCTCTCTCTCTGCAGTCGAGGGGAAAATCGGTATGCACAGAGCAACGGCGGTGGAGGCGGTGGCGGCGGCACTCGTCCTCGCAAATGAACGCAATAATCTGCAGTGCGCGGCAATATCACTCTCTGAAACTATACACAATAGCGGAGCCATCAAAAGTGATTGGCCGGCAGGTATAACAATCGCGGGGTGCAGCGGAGGTCAGCCGAGGCGATTAAAATTTTAATATACGCCCGTATACCGCGCGTGTGTATATTTTTTTTTTTTCGTTGCTTTGCCCCAACAACGCGAGGCATCATCCTTTTTTTTAATTAAAATCTGTCTAGTCGTCGCTGCGACGCTCGCTTGAAAGCATACCTTATATAGTTCTGTCTGTGCGCTTCTCTGTCTCTCTGTCTCTCTCTCTCTCTCTCCATCTATCGCTCGCTCTCCCGTTCGCTCCGCGTTCACGTACAAAACGCATTCCACCGCCACGGCTTTCCTCCCCTGCGCATAGAGAGTCAATAAAAACATTCGGCCAGCTCCTCCCCTCCCCCCCCCGGCCGATATACATTTAGCATATTACCAAAGAGCTGCTGCGGCCACGGATATATATTTCTGAAATGAAAAATCACCGAGAGGGTCGCACTGCGTCGAAATTTGATTGCGCCGCATACTTTCCAATCGCTTTCAATTCTCACGAATATATAGCGTACGATAACAAACACATCTCCAAATTTACAATGAAAATGAGTATTTGATCTCAATCTGCACCGTTTGATATAGAGAAAATTCCATTCATCTACAAAAGCTTAATAATTTCTTCACCGCATAATTAAACAAAAACCGATTTGTCGCTTAAGCATTGCGGAAACATTTTCTCCTAATATTTGCCGCTGATACCGCGAAGTAATTAATATCGCGAACGGCCACTCTGCATTCGCGAACAAAAAAAAACAACCTCCTGCAGCACGCAACCTTTTCAGGAAACACGAGAAACAGGACGCGAATTGTCATCCTCGCGTAATTGTGTTGCACACACCGAAAGAGTAGACGAGGAGAAAAGGGCAGCCGATTCTCGCTGTACATAACTCTCGCGAGTCAGTATACGTAGAAGCGCACCGCTATAAGCTTCGATCGAATCGGGGACGCAAAGCCAGCGTCAAGCGGAATATCAAAAGTGCCGCGCCTCCAGCCCTCACCTATATACATAGCTCACATGTTAGCTACAGTGCACTTGTTCTCGCGGAAGAAATTCTATCGTATACCTACACGTTTGTGTCTGTGCAGAGAGAGAGAAAGAGAGAGGCGATATCATTGTCGTCGTCCTAGCGATATCCTTTATCGGATGCTGCAGAGGCTGCTATGTGCGCGGGCGGGTATCTATAACACTCAGCATTTCGGGAAACAACTCGTGAAATATCGGGAAAACAGGGTCAAACTGCGGATATGGCTCGCGCTGCGGGTGAAAGTAGAGAGAGAGAGAGGGAGAGAGAGTTGAGTCGAAAATAGGTGCTGGAGAGAGAAACGGCCGAGAGGGGTAGGGAGACGGGGGGGGGGG